>CM069908.1:127866228-128089132 GCA_036172215.1 Camellia granthamiana | reverse complement strand
AATTTTCCCTTTTTTGGGTCCGAGAAATGGTCCAGTTTTGGAAAAAATGAAATAATTTTCGAGAGAATTAGTCAACCTCAGTAAAAATCCTCAAAAACTATTTTTGCAAACAACCACTTGCTCAACGAGCATGAAACCTACTCCTGAGATGCACAACCTCAGATCCAAAGGAAAACTGCCCCGTGCTTGAAGAGAGCTGCACGGCAACGGAAAGTTGCCCCTTGTTTGAACGGCACCGCGGCGCATTGAATGGCAACGGAAAGTTGCCCCTTGTTTGAATGGCGCCGCAGCACACTGAATGGCAACGGAAAGTTGCCCCTTGTTTGGATAGCACCGCGGCGCATTGAAATCAGTCCTCGGAGCGACGAACACAACCGGACTCTCGGATACAGAGAAGGCAAAGATAATCAAAACCATTACATGGACACAATCGAATTTGAATTGTTTTACGGCTGGACTTCAGAATGAAGTTGCCTACGTATCCCAAACATGGGAATCAAGCCTTACGTAGTTCGGGGTTAAGGTACACTCGGGTATTTAACCTCTCCTTTTTAGGCTCTAACTTTTGCCAAGGCGCCCGTCGCGGGTTTTTCGACCTTGCGAGCTTTGTTCTTCTTTCTTTCTCTTTTTTTTTATTCTTTTCATTCCTTTTTCTTCTTCTTCTTTTTTTTTTTGCATTTTTCTTTTCTTTTCTTTTTGCATTTTTGTATCTTTGCATTTTTTCTCTTTTTTTTCTTTTTTCATTCTCTTCTTTGCTCTAACTTTTGCCTGGGTCGCCCTTCTGGGTTTTCGGCCCAGCGAGCCTCTCAAAGGGTAAAAATGTAACAAGTCCATGCCAAATGGTTCTGAGATTGAAGCCCTCTGTATCCAGGAGAGTGGCTGTTGTATTGATTTGCAGAAAGATCCACCTTTGGCTCGTCGAGCACATCGGACATTTTTTGCCCCTAGTTCGAGGGGTGCTTCTGATCTAGCCTTGCAAGCTTCTTCTGATGAGGTCTGACCTTCTTGATCTGACTTTGGTGCCTCTTGTTCGAGGGCTGCTTCAAATCTGGCCACACAGGCCTTACATTGTGGTCGACCGTTGAACATTCTGAATGCAAGTTCAAGGTTTGAAAGCAAAGGGGGGTCGAGTCTCGAGGCTGAGAGCGATCCTAAGCTGCATAATCTCAAGAGCGATTCCACACATGTCTTTGCAGGACCGCGCAAAACATTTTTTGAAAGTTTTTTTTTTAAGAAAGCGACAAATTGCTCGCGCTGAAGACAGTGTAGGATCAATCTGGATCAAAGCCAGGGTCCTTCTCAGTACTCACACTAACAAGCATGATTTCATTCATTAAGGGCTTCGCACGCCTCTCTTTCTCTCAATTTGATCAAAGTTTTGCAAATCCCGAGGAATTCCTCCCTCTTTGTTTTCACTGCAGTGTTCAAAAAGGTTTTGAAAAACTTAGGTCAATACAATGGCTTCAAGGCACAAGAGAGCAGGTGGAATGCACTGCCATTTCATTCAAATCTCGGCACAACTAGCACACGGCAGAAACAAATGCGAGAGTATGGAAATCACTGCTGTTTCATTCAAAATCTGTTGGCATAACTGGCTCCCTGGCAGAAACAGACTCAAAACAAGACAAAAAGACAAACGCGAAACAAAATGGTGACGCCCGAGGTAACACCCCCTCGGAATCACCCAACTCCTATACAACAGGACTGACTCGATACAACAAGACAGACCCAAAACAAAAGAGACTGACTCAAAACAAAAAGACAGACTCAAAACAAAGTAACAAAAACTGACCCAATACCCAAGTCAGAAAGCACAAAACTGGTATTTGCATATTGCTCAGAACAGTGCGTGCCATTCCTACGTCTGGAGTTGATTGAGCGCCGCCCACAGGTGGTTCATCCCCCATTCACATAACATTATCCCCCCAAGTTCACTGACCCAGTGCCAATAGACTTTGCTGAGCTCGGCGGGAGGATGACCTCGTTGTCAAATAGATCCTGTACTTCATGGCGAAGACGGAAGTAGTTGTTGGTAGCATGGCCAGTTTGCTGATGGTATGCGCAGTACTGGGTAGCATCATGTGTAGCCGGAAGAGGGTTCGGGAGAGACCGAGGCTCAAGGGGTTTGAGATGGCCTTGTCCTCCAACAAGGATTTGGAAAGCTTTGGATAAAGGCATGTGGAGGGCATAGAAGACCCTCTGACCTCGGGGTTGGTACTTCTGGGTTTGTGGATTTTTGCTGGGCGCACCAGCAAAGGGATTGGCAGGTGCTGGCCTAGTTTGTTGATCTCTTCCAAGCACGGGATTAGAGTTGAAAGGAATATTCTTGGTACAACGGCCCTTCTCCCGGCTTGCCCCTTGATTCAAACTGCCCCCAACTTGAGTAGCGAAAGTGTCATCCACAGTTTTTGCAACAACTGCGAGGACCTGCTCTTTGTTTAGTCCCTCGGCTTTCAAAGCCTCAACAGCCAACAGAAGATGTTCATGGGGATCCATGCCCGCCCCTACCTTGTTCTTTCCACTTGCTTCCACTTTGCCAAGGGATTGGCCTTCCTCAAATGTAGCCCGCCCCAAGACTGGGGAGCCTTTTGACATGAAGTTCCCAGTATGTGGTGTGGTCGATGATGGAGCCAATGTCCCGGAGGCCAGATTTGTCATGGTTCTTTGAAGATCTTTTATCATTCCCATCAACTCAGAAGTAGTGGGTTCGTGGGTTTGTGATGATTGGGGTTCAGGTGCACCCATCATGCATAAGTCCATGCTTTCTGGGATAAACACCTCAGGTTTGGGTAGATGGGCCGGGGTGATGTACATGCTGGGGTCATAGGTGGATGGCAGTATATGGATGAGATTGAGGTAGGCAGGAGATGTTTGGTCATTGGGGTCTGAAGGTGGAGCTATCGTCCGGTTGTCGATGAGATTTTGGACCTCATGACGAAGGCGGTAGCAACGGTCAGTGCCATGACCGCGCTGCTGATGGTACATACAGTACTTGGCGGGGTTATGTCTGGCTGGGAGTGGGTCAGGAAGAGGTTGAGGATCGAGGGGTTTGAGATGCCCTCTTTCCATCAAGACTTTTAGTGCGCTAGTCAGGCTCATATAGAGAGGGGTGAAAGTTCTGCCTTGAGCTTGGGCTGGGCTGGTTGTTTGTAGACTTGATTTGGCAAAAGGGTTGGCTGTGGTGACTGTATTGATTTCAGTGGGTTCGGGAATAGTACTACTTCCAGCATTGGTACCCCTTGAAATCACCCTCCTTGTCGGTGCACTTGTTTTGGGAATGATCTCGCTGTTGAACGCATTCTTGACCTGAACCCCCAGTTCATGCAAACTTTTGAAAGTGAATAATGGAGCGACTATCAATTTTTGCAACATATCATGATCGAGGTTTCGCACCATCATCTGCACTTGATCCCTCTCAGAAGGGCGGCGATCTGTCATCTGTGCTGCCTTTGCTCTCCACCTCGCAACAAATTCCACAAAAGACTCTGTTGGGTTCTGGTGGGTTGCTTCAAGCTCCTGGATGGTCATTTCAACTTGGGTATTGTAGGAATACTGATCGACAAAGGCCTCAGCCAATTCTTCCCAGTTTTGCTTCACTTTGTCCTCCAACTTAGCGTACCAAGTAGCTGCTACACCCGACAGGGTTCTTCCATACAGGGAGAGTTTCTGTGGCTTAGTCAGACCCATCGGCTTTAGGACATCCAAGAAAAGTCGGATATGTATCATTGGATCCCCAGACCCGTCGAAACGGTCAATATGTGGCATTTTGAATCTGTCTGGGAGCTAAACGGCAGACTCAGTATGCCCATCCTCAATGTCGGGAATAGAGTTAAGGCCCTGTGCCTTCTTGAATTGCTTCTCAAGGTTTGTAATTTTCACTGCGGTCAGATCGAGGTCATTAGCATCAAGGAGATAAAGCCTCTCATTAGGCTGCACCAGGGGTCTGAGCACCTGAGCTTGAGTCAACCTTTCTCGAGGATTCGGACACTGCAAATCTTCAACTGGCGGAAGTGGGTCAAAGTTCGGCTGGGGTCCTAAAGCTGGATGTGAGGCAGATGCCCCAGATGGGCACTGCGTTCCAATATTGGTCTCAGCCTGCGTGGCAGTTCCCTGATTTAGCGCCGCTATCACGGCCACAAATTCTTCCGAACCCTGTGCCATCACGGTCTATTGAGCCTGAACAAAGGTGATGTGACTGGTGACTGACGGATCAGATGAACCGGTGAGCCCTGACTGGCCTTTCTTTGCCTTGCCTCAGCGAAAGAACACTGGTTGCCCTTGAATTGAATTTCTGACCTAACAAAGTCTATCAGCACTAGTCCAATGTACTCGGGGGATATCGGAGCCTTCTGAAGCTATGGTTCTAGGACTACCTAGCAAAAGAGAAAATAGAGAGCATCTCAGCCTGATTTCACCAAAACAGATACGAGCATAACAGGATGACTGTGCCCTCTACTGAATTCTGCCCAAATCTCTGCCTGTAAACTGATACCCTCAGGTAATACTGATTCTTCACACACTGATGCCCGTAGGCTTGATACCCAAAATACTGAATTGGTGCCCGCAGGCCTGGTGCCCAAACTCATAAACTGATACATGCATTCCCTGTAGAGACGCACTCTAACAAGCACATAACAGATAAGTGAGAGCCAAAACACCCCTATGTTAGGGTTGGGTTTCCCTGTCCTATTTTGTCAGGAGCTAGGGTTTCACTACGCACGCAGCGGTTTCAAACAACCTATCGGGTAAGCAACCTGTCCTAGTTTGGAATGGTCACTATGGATCCGAATATGCACTAGGTCGAATGGTCAAAAAGGGTGCCCCGGTAAAACCGGGGTTTATGTTCCCATGCTGTCAGAGCCCAGAGCCGATCAGCCTTATGGTCATGCCTTGACAAGACAAGCCTCCGGCAAATCGTTCGGGAATGACATACGGCAAACACGGTGTCCTAGGCGCACCAATGCAAATGCAATGCAAAGAAACACACAAGTGTAGTCAAAACCAGATATCATGAGTTCGAGTCAAGTTCTCTAAATCCCTAGCAGAGTCGCCAGAAACTGTAGACGTCCCCCGAACGCATCCCGGGGAAGAGGAGTGCGAGTCCCCCCTCCCCCCTCCCCCCGCCGTTCTGGTTCGATATTGGGTCTACTACAGTTCGAAGGACTCAAATGTCACGGTTCTTAATCTTGAACCAAAGAGTCCAAATCTGGCAAATCGTTTTGAAAACAGATTTTTTGAAAGAAGTGCCAAACATGGACTGCTTTGCCAGATACAGAGTCGCCACCTAAATATTTTTTAATGGGGAAATTTAGGAAACCCTGACTCGGTGCCAAAGGCCACGTGTCCGTCATCACCAAAGTTGCCTCGGCTCGGGAACTTGGGTACGATTGGGGAAGGTCACTTCGTGAGCACCCCCGCTCGCCCCGGTCAAAGACCGGGCCTCTACTAACCATGATATCTTATTTTGAAAACATTGTATGTTCTTATTCCGGTTATTAGCCTAGGTTACTATGTGATGCGCACAGCATACAAGTATAGACTGAGTCGTCTGAATTGGAACAAAACACTTCATGTTTGTTTTTGAAAGATGGTTTGCTACCCGCCGGTAGGCTTAAGATGCAGATTTTGCCACCCTCGGGTGAGCTTAGAAAACATGGTTTTGCCACTATCTAGTGGGCTTAAAACAAACATTTGATGAATTGTCCCAATCCAAATAACACAACCTCCACCCACAGGCATTCAGGCAGTTATATCATATAAGCAAATAGCCTCATGGCAAGCATGCTATTCATGGCAACACTCACACGCATGCAAGGATGCTAAAGCATGAAACTTACCGAGTACTCCAAGCCAAAACAAAAGCTGATTAGAAATCATGCATGGTCCCTAAGTATACAGAAATGCCTAATGCAACACATGCAAAGATGCAACTATAGCAGGCTCGGCTATTCTAAACATGGCATATGGAATGCTACAACTAACATGTATTCAATTAGGAATTGAAATACGAATGCAGTTTGTATGATGCGCCGAGCCCGGTGCGTGCAAAACAAATGAATGATGCGAACATGCCGTCATACTGTATGCTAATTGAAATATGCCCTATATCTAACCATCATAAGCGGGGTAAATAAAAGGGAAGAAAGACGTGGGGTTGGAAGACATACATCACACACACCCACACTTATTACAGTTATGCCCTCGTGCAGAGGGTCCAAATAAATATACAGTCCCGAATGAAAGAATAATACAGTCCAAAACATTACAGTCCCAAATAATATACAAATTCCTAATTAATTAACAAATTAAATAAGAAAAATGTAAAACTGGCATGCAAGCCAGGGGCTGCCTTGATTCTGATGAATGATGTACGTTGGAGCTGCCTTGCGCGGAAATCCACTGGGATGTCCCAATTAGCCTCTGTTTGCAATATTCCTCGAAATGCGTGCCGAGCTCCGAAAAGTTACTGATTCTTCATTTTGCTGCAACAGAGAGCAGGAAAGGGGCATAGCAATGTATTTCACAAATATATGCATGCCTCGATCCTCGTGCCACCAATCACGCATATCGATGCATGATGGCCGAGGAGCCGAATTGCACAACTCAATATAGGATGAATGCATATGAATGTTACAATAAAACCTAACTCCATCACGGATAATCCGGAGTGTCGGTGACTTGGGAATTGAGACACGTTCCGTTACTCGGAGTACCAAACGCGCCTCGTTTCCAGTGCCCGGGCTAACCCCTATCCCGAACACGATGCAATATGCATGATATGCATGAAATGCAGCTAATATGCAATCCTAACATACACAATGTTATGGAATGGCATGCACGCTAAACGAGGTAATACATAACCGGGCATACACAATGCTACGGATGAAATGGCATACGCAATGCAATAATGGGCTTACACCAACATGAGAGAGCCTCAGCCACACTCACATAGGAAGCCGTTGGATGAAAATGAAGTGCCTCGAAGTGCGCGCACATGGGCACGCGAATCGAGGCAATGGCCCTAAGGCATGAAATAACATGGAAAATGATATGCAAACATGCAAATGGAATTTCAGCACTCACAAATGATGCAAAACAGTCCCGGAAGGTGGGGAAATGACACCAAATGCACGGAATGGTCCCGAAATGCGACATTAAGCACCCGAAATGGCCTACAGCCATACTAAACATGCACAATTGGTACATGGAATGTAAAGACAGAAGCTAGGCAACCCCAAAACTCACATTTTACAGTAGAAAATGAAGCCAAACAGCAATCACAAATGGGGCAAAGATGGCATGCAAAAAATGGGGAACCAAGAGAGGTTATGAAGCAAGTGATACAAGCAATGCCCAAACAGAAAAATACCCTTCTACAACAATGAAGAGGGGCCAAAAATATGAACATTTAAAGTAGATGACAAGCCCCAAATCAGTATGCGAATATGCTCAAAATGTCATGCAAGATTGAGGCCAACGAAGGGCTATAACATGAAGTAGGTTAAGAATTCATCAAACAGCCAAAGTTCCTTAATGAGATATGTCCAGGGGGTCAAAATATGACCCCTTTCAGTTCTGAGGATGGCCCAAAAACAGAAGTAAAATAGGCTAACAAAGCATGCAAGAATGGGGGCCAAAGAGGGATATAAAGACAAGCACAACATGGAGACCCCCAACAAGGTTGATCCCTTCTACAATGTTGTAGAGGGACACAAAATAAGCTTACTCACAGTTCATGATATGCTCCAAAACAACTATATGTAGGTCAAAAAAATCATGCAAACTTACGGTAAATATGAGAGATTATGAAGCAAGTGCATGATAGAGAGGCCAAACAGGGTTGAGCCCTTCTTCAATGCTGAAGAGGGGCTCAAAATAGGCCCACTCACAGTTTATATTATGCTCAGAAACAGATCACATGTAGGCTAGAAAAAGCATGCAAGATTATGGCATATAAGAGGATATTGAAACAAGTACCAAATGGAGGGCTCAAACAGGGTTGAGCCCTTGAACAAAGATGAATAATGGCTCAAAAAAAAACCTAGTTTCAGTTAAGGTCGGAGCCTGAAACAGTGAGAAAATAGGCCTAAGAAATGAGGCAAGAAAATGCTACAAAAGAGGGAAATTGAAACTTACCCTTGAAGACCTCTTTTTTTCTACTTCTTGGCTTGAGGAATGTTGCTTCTAAGCCTCTGAAAAACCAGCTCCAAGTATTGGAATGGAGTGTGGGGGTCTTGTGCTAGGGGTTGATGTAGAAATGGTGCAAGAAAAGGACTTTGGAGCTTGGAAATGAAGAGAAAATGGAAGGTGGAAGGTATGGAACTCTCCCAAAATGTGTCTAACAATGTCCAACCCTCAAACAAGAAGCCAAGCCTCTCCTTTATAGAGGAGAGGCATGAAAAATATCTCCAAGACCTCTCTAATCCTCCATACACGTGTATGGAGGATGGTCCAACTGGAAATCAGCTGGCACAGCTGGAATACACTGAGGGAGAGGAAAATGGCCGGCCAGCTCAAAAAGGGAAAAAAGTCACTTTTTTTGGTAAGTGGGCCGGCCAGCCAGAAAAGGTGGCCGGCCAGCTAGGGTCAAAATGGAAAGTGAGAATTAATGGCCGAGCTTCACATATTGGTGTCCTCCCAGGTCTCCTCTTCACAACCATGTGGTTCAAAATTGGCAACTCTAAAACAGGAGAGAGAATATGCCACTTTTAGGAGGGGTTCAAAAATGAAAAGTTGAATTACTGGCCGAGCACTACTTTTTAGGGTCCTCCCATGTGTGTACAACACAAATATGTGGTTTTGGCTCGAAGAAAATGGCCCTAGGGTGTTCAACATTAGCCCGGAAGTGAGAAAAAACGGGCGCCGGGGGGGGGCGCCGGAGGAGCATAACTGGTTGCTGAGACAATTGTTGGCCTCCCACCCCCTCAGTGACCTTCCTGGTGACAAAACAGAGGTACCTGCCAAAAATGAACAAAAACCGATGCAAAACGAATGCTCGGGGGCCAAAACACGCAGTTCGGGGTCCCGAAAACCGGCCGTTAAGCACCGAAAGTGGTGTTTGGCCACGAAGTGGGTATCTAAGACCCCAGTGTCCCTTGAAAGGGAGTAAATGAGATGCATGCCAAAAACCGGAGGAATCGGAGATGGTTGGGTGGTCCCGAACCGAGGCACACGGCCTGACGGCTCTGAAAACCGGGAACCGGGCTCCGAAATGGGCAAAATGGCCTACGGGCACGAAATGTAGCCCACGGCCACTGAGAGATGGTCTACGGGACCTCTCCCTCCCCTCAGGAAAGAAAACAGAGAAAATCGAGTCTGGTTCGCAAACCGAGGCAAGGCACAGAAGAGAGTTCGGAAGTCCGGAGGCAGGGCGCACGGCCGCGACTCTTAGACTTCTGAACGAACACAATATGCAACATCACCGAGCGCTCAATCGGTGACGTCCGAATCTTAAGGTCGGTCAAAAATGGGGTGTCTACAGCTGCAGATCCCCAGTCAGAGACATCTGCTGATAGAGAGGGTGGCTCCGACCCTGGTTCTGGGAGTGGCGGTGAGGCCGAAGAGGATCCCGAGGGCGACAGCTCCGACTCAGATGGCGCTGGTGGTGCAGAGGCTGCTTCGCAAAAGAGGATGAAGAGGGCCTCTTATTCCTGCTCTTGAGAGCATTGATGCAGCTGTTCCCTGTTTTATTTACCTTTTTGCTAGTAGTTGCAACACATTGTACATTGTTAGACAGTTTTATTTTCTGTAAAACTTGTACCCTTGTTGTAAAAAGGTGTTGTAACAAAGGAAGCATGATGGAATGAAACAGCTTTTTGAAAAAGTGTTGTATTTTATGTTCTCAGCATCGCATCGCATCATTTTGCACAAAAATGAGATTTGAATGGAAATGTGCATTGTGTATTTACCAGGTCAGGTAGTGAACCGACACAACAAACTAAACAACTTAACTTACTAAGAAACAACAAAACCTTAGCAAGTTTACAACTCGATAAACAAAACAAAATTGATAAGTAAAGAGTAACAACTCAAATATACAAAACTTGACGACTCGACAAACAAAACTCGATAAACAAAATAGCTCGATAAGCAAAACAACAACTCGATAAGCAAGACTAAACAACAACTCAATAAACAAAGTGTATTTCGGACGATCTGGGTGACGGAACGCGTCCGAAACTGAGGGAAATTGAGGCCTTCGACACTCCCGACGCATGGAAATGCTAGGAACTTCCTTCTAGAGGGTAAAGCAGGACCTGAGGCACACATTGCAGCATGGCCGGCCACTTTTTTGGAGCTGGCCGGCCAGCTTTTTGCATTGAAGAGAAGAGGGGTGGCCGGCCTGCTAGAAAAGGTGGCCGGCCGGCCACTTAGCCCAGCAACCACCAAATTTTTGACACGTGTCCCCATGAACAGTGTCTTATCCTCTTTAAAAGCTCTAGCCTCGTGGTTGATTCATTTCATCTCAGTTTTGCACCAAAATGGAGGCGTTTCTCGTCGAAAATCTCACAGCTTGGATCGCCTCTCTAGATGGCTCGGAAAAGTTGAGCTTCCGGGGTTTCGGCTTGAATGCACTATTCACACTGAGCCATACTCCGCTGCACCTTCCCTTCCTCCATGCCGCGGCGAGGTTTTGGAACCCGGTGACGCATGTTTTTAGCTTTGACGGGCAAGAGGTATGTCCAACTTTCGAAGATTTTCAAGTTTTGATGGAATCTGAACGCTATGAAGAAATTTTGCCTCAGTTTCGCTTCGGCCATGCCCAAGCCTTAGGGCAGATGTGTGGGCTCACCATGCATGATGCTCGTTCTTTGATCTGCAACGGGGAACTGGACGTCCTCGGCTTGATTCATCGCTTTTCTAATGCCGGTGACCGTGGTAACCATTATTGGCAAGGTTTTCGGCAACACGCCCTTTGCTTGTGTATGCTATCTCACTTTTTGCTCGCCCCAGGCTTTGGTGGATCTAGCATTCGTCTGATTGAAGTTGCTCAAGGCTTAAAAGAAGGAAAGAGCTGCATTGCTATGACATTGGCCGAGACGCTGATGGGCTTGGATGCTTTCTATCGCCGGGAGACGACCAGATTTGCGGGGAGCCCACTACTGCTGCAGGTATTGTTTCCCACCCAATCTTACATATATATGGCTCACATCACTCAGCCCTCAGGCTCGGTTTTTCTCACAAAAACCCTTCCCTTACTTTTCTCTCATCGTACATCTCTCTATTCTTTATTCTCTCATTTTTCATCCCTCTCCAGGTATGGTTGATGGATAAACTGCAGGTTGTGGACTCTTGCCCAGCCTACTCAGTTCGCGGCTACTTCTTTCGTCAACGCCTAGTCGATGCCTCTGACGAAGGGTGGTGGTTTGACTGGATGTGCAATTTGTCTGCAGATCGCATTGCTTGGCGCTGTTCTTGGCTCAATCTTCCGGCGATGAGCTATAGCATGTCCCGGCTGATCGGGATCCAGTTGATTGGTCTGACCCACTGTGTGTTCTACTTCCCGTTCCGATTCCAACGCTAGTTTGGTCATGATCAGACTTGCCCGCCAGAGGGGATAGAGTACCCGGCTGCATTCCCGGCCCGAGGCGCACAGCTTGCCCGGTATGTCACAGCATGGAGGACTAGAGAGCTCCTGGCCCCCGCTCCCACTTTCAGTTGCACTTTGTCTGACGAGTGCTTGGATTGGCTCAATGAAGAGCCACAGATTGGGCCCAGCTTGATATCAGAGACTTCTACCAGCTCTGGGAGGGGGCGCAGGGACACCTGACTTACCTATGCCCCGGATTTATTGCTTTACTAGTACTTTCAAGTTTTCTTCATGAATGTGATAAAAAGCAACTTCAATTTGCATACAAGAGCAGGAGAACTCTGTTTTGAAATCAATGAAATTGAAGGTTGTGGGTACTGAAAATTTTCCACTTTGGTCCAAAAATGGTCTTAGTTGTAAAAAGATTAATTTGAACAAAGTCAACTTTTATTAAAACTTTTCAAAACCATTTTCGGTATGGATCAGAACTGGACACGCCTGAGATCTATCACTGAGATGCACAACCCCGGATTCCTGCAACTGGAAAGTTGTCCCTAGTCTGCATAGTACCGCGGCACTGCACAGCAACAGAAAGTTGCCTCTAGTCTGAGAAGCACTGCACCGGAGATCACGATGAATGCTGATGGACAAAGATGACTGAGATGATCAAATGGACAAAGTTGATCGGGGAAAATGTTTATGGCTGAACTTCAGGATGAAGTTGCCTACGTATCCTAAAGATGGGAATCAAGCCTTACGTAGTTCAGGCACGGGTTCACTCGGGTATTTTCACTTTCCTTTTAGGCTCTAACTTTTGCCAAGGCCGCCCTTTGCGGGTTTTCAACCTTGCGAGCTCAGTTTTTATAATTTCAAATTTTTTTGTGCTCTGAGTTTTGCCTAGGTCGCCCTTTCGGGTTTTCGACCTAGCGAGCCTCTCAAGGGTAATATTTCTTCAATTTGTCTATATTGATCGGCTGTGAAAACTCTAAGCCATCTAGATCCATCAGAACCACAGCTCCACCCGACCAGATAGACTTAATGATGTAGGGACCAGTCCAATTGGGTCTGAACTTGCCCCTTGGGTCGTGGATGGGAGCTCGGTTGTCTTTGAGCGCCAAATCTCCTTCCTTTAGATTCCTGGACTTAACTTTCTTGTTGAAAGCCCGGGCAATTCTGCACTGATAACCTTGAACGTGGTACAGTGCTCTCAGTCTTCTTTCATCAAAGAGCATGAGTTCCTCAAACCTGCTCTGCTGCCAATCTGCTTCGGCTATTTGACACTCAGCCAACACTCGCAATGACGGAACCTCAATCTCAATAGGTAGATCGGCCTCCATCCCATAGACCAATGAATACGGAGTCGCCCCAGTAGAAGTTTTGATTGAAGTCCGGTAGCCCCACAGAGCAAACAGCAGCTTATCTGGCCAGTCCCAGTAGGTTTCCACCATCTTCTGCAATATGTGTTTGATATTCTTGTTGGCGGCCTCAACCGCTCCATTGGTTTGCGGCCGGTATGTGGATGACTTATGAAAAGCCACGTTGTATTTTTCCAACAAGTCAATCACTTCTTTCTTGAAGTGGGAACCGTTATCTGAACTTACCTCATTTGGGACTCCGTAGCGACAGATGATGTTGTTTCTGATGAACTTCGCAACATGTGAAGCCTTCAACACCGCATAGGATTGGGCCTCGACCCACTTTGTAAAATAATCTATCGTGACCAGGATGAACTCATGCCCATTCGACCCCTTTGGAGTGACAGCCCCGATCACATCAATTCCCCAGACTGAAAATGGCCATGGTGAAGTCATATTGTATAGCCTCAATGGCGGAATGTTCATGAGATTTGCATGAATTTGACACTTGTGGCATCGCCGGACAAAACCAATACAATCCTCCTCCATGGTGGACCAGTAGTAACCTTGTCTGAGGATCTTCCGTGCTAGCATTACTCCATTCATGTGCGCACCGCATTCCCCTCCATGGATGGCCTCCATCAGACGCTTCGACTCTTCGGCATCGACACACAGCTTATGCATTCCCAGATGATCTCTCTTATACAGCTTACCCTCACAGATGATGAACTGAATGGCCATTCTTCTGATTGCTCTTTTATCCTTGGCATTTACCCCTGGCGGGTATGCTTCCTTTTCCAAGAAATTCCAAATGTCGTAATACCTGGGGTTTTCGTCCTAAACCTCATCTATAGCAGCAATCGACTCGTAGGCTGGTGCAAATTTCTGGTCAATGATGACTGGACACATCCGGACTCCGAACGGGATGTCTATCATGGAAGATAGAGTTGCTAAAGAATCTGCGAACCTGTTGTTCTCTCGTAGCAGATGAGCAAAATTTAGCTTCTCAAACCGAGGAATTAACAAATCCAAGGTCTGGTGATACATCATCATCTTTTCTTCTTTGACTTTCCAGTCTCCTTTTGCTTGAGACACAACAAGGTTCGAGTCCCCAATGACGTCCAACCGTCTTACCTCTAGTTCCAATGCTGCTTCCAGACTGGCGATGCACGCCTCATATTCTGCTTCGTTGTTCGAGACTTTGAATCGGAGTTTGAAGGCTAGAGGGATACGGGATTTGTCGGGTGCTATCAGCAACACTCCTATCCCATACCCGTACTGATTTGACGCTCTGTCAAAGTACATCGTCCAAGTTTCATCGTCGATGTGCAAAATGGCCTCATCTGGAAATAAGTACTCGACTGCTTCACCCCCTTCTGCTGGATGGTCGGCTAAGAATTATGCTACTGCTCTTCCTTTGACTGACTTGCGTGTTACATATTTCAAATCAAATTCGGAGAGCAACAGCAACCAACGAGCTAGCCTACCCGTAAATGCTGGTTTCTCGAAAAGATATTTGATGGGATCAAGTCGTGAAACCAACATTACGGAGTGAGCTAACAGGTAGTGCCGCAGCTTCCTGGTAGCCCATACCAAAGCTAAGCAAGCCTTTTCCAACGGTGTGTAGCGAGTCTCATACTCTAGCATCTTTTTGCTCAGATAGTAGATGGCTCTTTCCACTTTGTCTTCGGATTCTTGTGTGAGCATACAGCCCATTGTGGTCTCAGTCACTGAAAGGTACAGTATCAACGGTTTTCCCGGCTCTGGTGATGACAACACGGGCGGGTTCTGTAAATATTCCTTGATTTGTTCAAAAGCAGCTTGGCATCGGCCGTCCCATTGGAATTTCTTGCCTTTCTTCAGGAGACCAAAAAGTGGTTCACAAGTCAAGGTTAATTTTGAGATAAACCGTCTTATGAATTGCACTTTACCCAGAAAGCCTCGCACCTCCTTTTCAGTCCTTGGTGGTGGCATTTCTAAGGTGGCCTTGATTTTGGAAGGGTCGACTTTGATACCTCTCTGTGTAATCAGAAACCCCAGCATTTTCCCCGCTGTAACCCCAAACGTACACTTCTGAGGATTCAGCCGCAACCGAAACTCTTTGATCCTTTGAAAGAACTTTGCAAGGCGGTGTAGTGGCCCTCTCTTTCTTTGGACTTGACAATCATGTCGTCCACGTACACCTCAACCTCCTTATGGATCATGTCATGCAATATTGTGGTCGCGGCCCGTTGATAAGTAGCCCCAGCATTCTTCAGCCCAAACGGCATGACTCTATAGTAGTATGTCCCCTACGGGGTGGTGAATGCAGTCTTTTCTCGGTCTTTGGGTGCCATCACTATCTGGTTGTAGCCTGAGAAACCATCCATAAACGAAAGCAACGCGTGCCATGCTGTGAAATCCACCAACTCATCAATATGCGGTAAGGGAAAGTCGTCTTTCGGACTGGCTCTGTACAAATCCCTAAAATCCACGCATACTCGGATCCTGCCATCCTTCTTTAGCACCGGAACGATGTTGGCCAACCAAGTCGGGTATTCGGATACCAGCAGGAAGCCTGCGTCGATTTGCTTGGTGACCTCTTCCTTAATCTTGAGAGCCCAATCCGGGCGGATCCTCCTGAGCTTCTGCTTGACGGGTCGGGCCTCGGGGTCAAGAGGGATCCGGTGCTGTACAATCTCAGGATCGATCCCAGGCATGTCTTCGTAGGACCACGCAAAAACATCTTTGAAATCTTTTAATAAAGCGACTAAGCGCTCGCGTTCCTCCGAAGACAACGTGGACCCGATCTGGACCAGCCGCGGGTCCTCCTCAGTACCAACATTCACGGTAGTGATTTCATCCATTAGGGGTTTAACAAATCTCTCCTACTCTTGTTCAATTAGACGTTGCAAAACCGGAGGAATTTCTTCCTCGTCGTTTTCATCAAAATTTTGAAAGTCTGAGTTTATGCAACAAATCAAAGGCACGGAAAAGTACTCGGAAGCCACAGATATTTGATTCTCATTAAGCACATCCAAATCGTCCGATTCCTCAGTTACAACAGACTCAAATGAGAAAGAAAAAGACGACCTGGACAAGACTGTGGCATCCGGGTTATCATCCCCAGGATTACCAGACTCAGACTCAGTCGAGCTGGAACCTGATTCCGACTCACAAGACTCGGTGGAATCAGATTCCGACTCACTACCTGACCCGGTGCTGCTGGACAAAAATCCCTCTTCATATTGCCAAGTGAGAGAGGGTGCGATAGATGCGTTCAAAATAGTTGTTGGTAGGCCCGCAGCCGTTTCATTCCCAATCATGGAAACTGAGAAGTTATCCCCCCAAGCACTTTTGGTCGATCGGAGGATCTGAAAGTAGACATGCCAGTGCTACCCCCATTTCAATTTCAGTGCCCTCGGAGCCACTGCCTTACACTGCTCAATCTCAGTTGGTGGGTTTGTCTGCTCTTCGGCAACGTCATCCCCGGATAATTGTAGATCGAAGAAGATCTCGAAACCTGGCACGCGCTTCTTCTCCGCGTTCAGCCACGGCTCTGGAAAGCCACAAAAAGGAAAGTCCTCCCCCTCCCAGACGAAGCGTCCGTTTAGGGTACCCTGAATGGGCCTATGCATCAGCTCAAATGGCTTCCCAGCCTGCTTTGTCCTGGCTCTTCCAGCCATTTCTTTTCCCTTTCTTAACCAATCCTCTTTGGTGGGTTGATAACCCAATCCAAAGGTATGAGGGTTGTGTGGCACTTCGGCCAATGCTGCGACGCCCTTCCAGCCGCTCCTTCCCAATCCCATCCTAGGGATGTGTTGTAGCTTGTTCATGAGGTATACAGATTGAGCACTGACATATACTCCCTCATTAACGGCCATGATATTCTGCACAATCCGAGCCTCAGCCAGAGTAAACCTTGATAAGAACACATCCTCCATGCCGTGTTCGATTTCCAAGACTGGTGTAGACACTTCTGGCGGTGGATGGATTGATGAATTCCCGAAAACAATGGCCACCCCCTTCCCGTGAGGGTACTTCAGCATTTGATGCAAAGTGGAAGAGACTGCCTTCACTTGGTGCAACCACGGCCGCTCCAAGAGTAGATTGAAGGTTGCAGGAACGTCCAAGACATGGAATTCAATGTTGTGTTGTCCTGGACCAACCTGGGTCTGAATTTTGACAATCCCCATCACCTCTCTGCTGGTGTTATCATAGGCTCTGATCACTTGAGTAGTCGGCACGAAGTCCGCGGGCTTCAACCTGATCGCATATGCCGTCCTTGACGGGCACACATTAATGACGGATCCTGTGTCGATAAGAACCACTGGCACCCACTTGTCTCTACATTCCACAGAGATGTAAAGGGGTTTGTTATGATTTGTGCCCTCAGGCGGTAGTTCTTTGTCTGAAAAGGTTAACGTCGGGGAACCTCCTCCCGGAAAGACCAGTCCAACCAGCTGCTCTGGTGTGGTATCTATAGAGAGTTTGGCCTTGTCCATAGTAGATAGGACAGCTTGTCTATGCACTCGTGAAGCCATAAGCAGTCCCCAGATGGAGATGTCTGCTTGTATCTTCTTTAACTGTTTGAGCACAGCCTCCTTTTCAAGCTGTTTCTCCTTCTGTTTCTCAGCTTCTTTATCCTTCCCAGATGCCTCTGGCTGGTCCAGGTGCGGGGGTTTGAAATACCGCCCGCTTCTCGTCATATGGTCGACCTCTCCGACATACCAGGTGTCGTCTGGCTGATGGTTTCCCCAATCTTTATCTGTGTGGGCAAGACATAAATCATCGTCCTCCCACCACATTCCATCGGCCGCCGACAGACACCTGTCTGGCTCCGGTATGTTTGTATTCTCAGTACTTTCAGCCCACATGCCCGCAGCATCTTCTGTCTTTGTCCACACAGCACTTTCGGTCCCCTCATGGACTTTAGTTTTCCGGATTCTCTCAGAATCCCAAATCTTTTCTTGTTCTGCCTGCGTTAGCGCAATTTGTTGTTCTGCTTTCCCTATATTCACACTGTCCCAGTTCCGAGCGAAATTCTTCATACCGGCGCTCTCCGGCAATGTAATCTGACTTCCGGCCCTTCCAGCCACAGCTAATATTCCTGCCCCTGGTGGGCTCTGTTCTGGTCGGAACTCTTCCATAACATCCGGTTGATCATCCAGCCATCCAGTGGCCTCTGCCGATTCCTCATAATCAAACCAGTTGACTGTCGCGCCCCCTGATTCTTGGTCATCGAAAAACTGTAGGTTGGCAAAGTCCTTCTCCACAGCCGTCAAATCATCCGTCTCCCGCTCAAATCCATCCCCCCGGATCACACACAGCTCTGCCTTCTCTGGCAATTCTATACCTGGCTCAACCTGGCCTGCTGACAAGATGTACTCACTTGGATCGTAGGCTTCCCCAGCGAAACTTCCAGACTGTTCAATCCCAAACTCAACAATTCCATTCTTTTCTGAAATCTGCCCTGCCCCATCTTCGATGGTCACCACCATCGGCTCTGGTTGGGTTGTGGAGATGTCCAACATGCACAAAGAGTCGGTGCAGTCGGGAAGGAGCACCTCCGGCTTAGGTAGGTGGGATGGGGTGATATAGGTACTAGGATCGTAAGACACGACCCCAGTTTGGATAAAGTTGATTCTGTTGGGAGGGGGAGCTTGGTTATGTGGTGGGAGAGGATTGGTTGTGACATTGGGTTTGTCGGGAGGCGCGATAACCTGCTTGTCAATAAGATCCTGGATCTCGTGACGCAATCTATAACAACGGTCAGTGTTGTGGCCGTGTTGTTGGTGATACGCGCAGTATTTTGCTGGGTCATGAGAGGGAGGGAGTGGATTTGGCAGTGGCCTCGGCTCTAGGGGCTTCAAATGCTTTTTCCTGATTAATACCCCCAGAGCTTTGGACAGGGGCATATATAAGGGTGTGAAGGTTCTTTGGCCTCTGGGTTGGTATTTGGTGGTCTGTGTATTGCTTCCAGATGCACCGGAGAAGGGCGTGGCTGCCATGGGTCTTGGAAGGGGAGGGGGAATGGTGGTGACCATGCTCATCTCTGAAGCTCTTGCAGTTGCAGCGCCACTTGGGCCTGCATTGTTGTTATGGTTGAAAGTCCTCCTGGGCTGCTCCCTATCTTGGTCAATCAGACCCTGTTTCATTGCATCTTCAATTTGTACCCCCATCTCGTGCAGATCTGAAAAAGTGGGGAAGGGAAGTACAATCATCTTTTGCATCAGTTTTGGCTGGAGATTGCGCACAATCATCCTGATCTGGTCTTTATCGGTAGGCCTTAAATTCATCATCGAGGCCTTCGCCCTCCACCGGGTTACGAAATCCGAGAAACTCTCTTTGGGCTCCTGTCTTGTTGTTTCGAGATCACGAGTCGTAATCTCAATTTGGGTGTTGTAAGAGTATTGCACAACAAAGGCCTCAGCCATTTTATCCCAACTTCGTTTGACATCATCCTCCAACTTCGCATACCAGATAGCGGCTACACCCGACAGGGTCCGGCCGAATAGTGAAAGCTTCTGGGGTCTAGTTAGGCCCATTGGCCGCAGTATATCTGAGAATAGCCGGAGGTGGACCATGGGATCCCCAGACCTGTCGAAGCGATCGATCTGCGGCATTTAAATCTATCCGGTAGCGTCACGGCGACATCGGTATATCCATCCTCGATATCCGAAATAGCCTTTACCCCTTGTGATTTCTTAAAAAGCTTCTCGAGCTTGCTCAATTTCAATGCTGTTGGGTCTATTTCGAACTCGAAGGGAGAGTCCGGGTGGTTGATAGGCGTAGGCGCCTTGGACAGTTGAGGCGGAAGTGGGGGCGGAGCCGGCCCCGTTGGAAGGTTTGTGTCCTCCAGGACGTTCTGGACATTTGGCAAGGTGTTATGGGCATTTGGCAGGACATTCTGGGCAACTGGTGCCTGCTCGGGCAGCGGGACCCCTGGTGGGGGAGGAACTGGATGTGAGGCTGATGCTCCGGCTTGTTGCTGAAGTCTAGTGATGAGTTCAGCCTGTTGGGCCATGACTGTGGCCTGCTGTTTAGAGAACTCTGCCTGGCGGACAGCGTCCTCCTGCATTTGCTTCATGCTCTCTTGGAGCTGTCGCATCATGTCTTCCATCCCGGCTATATTCTGTTGATCCTGCTGACTGATTGGTATGTGTATCTCTATGGCAGAAACTGAAACCTCAGCCCAACTGTTCACTGCTAGGGTAGACCATTGTTCTGGTAACCTCTGTTCTGATACACTACGTTTTCTCGGCCTCCGTCTGACAACCGGGGGTAGAGAATGAAACACTGGCTGTCCGTCAACCAGATCCTCAGATCAATTGAGCCGACGACCTCTTGTCCAAAGTGCTTGGGGAATATCTGCTGGGTCGGAAGCAATTGTGCTAAAAGTGTCCTAGCAAAAAGATAAATAAAGCAATAAGGAAATAAATAACCAGATAAACGAACAGCATAACAGCTTAAAATAAATACACAACACACAGCTGGGCATGACAACACACGGTCGATAAGCTGAATACACACTGTCCTCAAACACTGATCATTATCCTTGAATCACTATTCCCCAATACTAAATCTGATACCCGCAGATAACTGATTCCCAAAAGAACTGAACTGATGCCCGCAGGCCTGATGCCCAAACTTATAAACTGATACATGCATTCCTGTAGAGACGCACTCTAAAAACACATAACAGATAAGTGAGAGCCAAAACACCCCTATGTTGGGGTAGGGTTTTCCCTATTCTATCTTGTCAGGAGCTAGGGTTTCACTACGCACGCAGCGGTTTCAAACAACCTATATCGGGTAAGCAACCTGTCCTAGTTTGGAATGGTCACTATGGATTTCGATATGCACTAGGTCGAATGGTCAAAAGGGTGCCCTGGTAAAACCGGGGTTTGTGTTCCCATACGGGCAGAGCCCACAACCGGTCAGCCTTATGGTCATGCCTTGACAAGACAAGCCTCCGGCAAACCGTTCAGGAATAGCAGATGGCAAACACGGTGTCCTAGGCGCACCAATGCAAATGCAATGCAAAGAAACACATAAGTGTAGCCAAAGCAAGATATCATGAGTTCGAGTCAAGTTCTCTAAACTCCCCAGCGGAGTCGCCAGAAACTGTAGACGCGCCCTTGGGCCTCACTACAGTTCAGGACTCAAATTGTCACGGTTCTTAATCTGAACCAAAGTGTACAAATTCGGCAAATCGTTTTAAGAAAACAGATTTTTAGAAAGAAGTGCCAAACATGGACTGCTTTGCCAGATACAGAGTCGCCACCTAAATATTTTATTTTGGAAAATTTAAGAAACCCTGACTCGTTGCCTAAGGCCACATGTCCGTCATCACCAAAGTTGCCTCGGCTCGGGAACTTGGGTACGATTGGGAAGGTCACTTCATGAGCACCCCCGCTCGCCCGATCAAAGATCGGCCTCTACTAACCATGATATCTAGTTTTGAAAACATTATGCATTCTTATTCCGGTTATTAGCCTAGATTTACTATGTGATGCGCACAGCATACAAGTATAGACTGGATCGCCTGAATTGGAACAAAACATTTCATGTTTGTTTTTGAAAACGGTTTGCTACTCGCAAGTAGGCTTAAAATGCAGATTTTTGCCACCCTCGGGTGGGCTTAGAAAAGATGGTTTTGCCACTATCTAGTGGGCTTAAAACTCACAATGAATGAATTGTTCCAATCCAAATAACCCAACCTTCACCCACAGGCATTCAGACAGATATATCACATAAGCACATAGCCTCATGGTAAGCATGCTATCATGGCAGTCACTCACACACATGCAAGGATGCCAAAGCATAAAACTTACCGAGTACTCCAAGCCAAAACAGAAGCTAATTAGAAATCGATGCATGATCCTAAATATACAGAAATGCCTAATGCAACACGTGCAGAAATGCAACTAAGATAGGCTCGGCTATTCTAAACATGGCATGTGAAATGCTACAACTAACAAGTATTCAACTTGGAATTGAAATACAATGCAGTTAGTATGATGCGCCGAGCCCGATGCATGCATGACAGATGAATGAATGCAAACATGCTATCATACTGTATGCTAATTGAAACATGCCCTAATCTAACCATCATAAGCTGGTAAATAAAAGGGAGAAAGACGTGGGGTTGGAAGACATACATCACACGCACGCACACTTATTACAACATTGCCCTCGCTCGGGGGGTCCGAATAAATAATATACAGTCCCAAATAAATAATACAGTCCGAATAAATACAAAATCCTAATTAATTAACAAATTAAACTAGGAAAGCTGTAAACTAGCATGCAAGCTAGAGACTGCCTCGACTCTGCTCTGGATGACGAATGATGCATGTTCGGGTTGCTTGGCACGGAAATCCATCGCGATGCCCCAATTAGCCTCTGTTTGCAATTGATGCCGGGATGCTGTGCAAGGCTTTTGAAAGCTGCTGACTTCTGGTTTGCTGTAACAGAGAGCAGGAAAGGGGCATAGCAATGTATTTTCACATATGTATGCATGCCTCGATCCTCGTGCCACCAATCACGCATCTCGATGCATGATGGTCGAGGAGTCGAATTGCACGACTCAATGTGAAATGAATGCACATGAAAACACAACAAGACCGAGACTCCATCATGGTTAATCCGGAGTGTCGGTGACCGGGAATTGAGACACGTTCCGTCACTTGGGGTACGAAACGTCCCTCGTTTCCCGTGCTCGGGCTAACTCCTATCCCAAGCACAGTGCAATATGCATGATATGCATGGATGCAATCTAAGATACAACCTAACATGCACAATGCTATGAGATGGCATACACAATGCATAATGTAGCATGGCATGCACGATGTTCTAACATACAACCTAGCGCATGCAATGCAAAGGACTAAGATGGCATACATAATGCAATATGGGCTTACACTAACATGAGTGGACCTCAGCCACACTCACATCAGAGGCCATGAGATGAAAATGAGACACTCGAGATGCGTGCACGCATGCACGCAAACCGAGGACCGATCCTAAGGCACGAATGCCACTCTACCAAAGCATGGCAAGGCATGGAATATGGCATACGAGCATGAAAATTTCAGCACTAAAATATGATGCTAAACAGCCCCGAAACATGGCAATACGGCACCCGATGCATGAGACGAACCCCAAAACTCAAAACTAGGCATGCGCAATGACCTATAGCTATACAAAGCATGCACTATTTGATCATGAGACCTAAAGACAGAACCAAGGCAGTCCCAAAACATGCACATTTCCAGTTCAAAGCATGACCAAAAGATGCTAGTGAGATGGCCTAACATAGCAAGCAATTTTGGCTATCAAACATGGATTACATGGCAAGTACATGAAGCAAGTGAGCACTCACCAAACCAGTAAAAATCAGTGAACTAAACATGCCAAAATATGCCCAAATAAACATGGAAATGCAGCCAACACATACACAAATGAGGGGCTCCTTTAGAGGGCATACAAAGGGATTATTAAGCACATGCAAAATAGACATGAAGCATGACCAAAACAACTCTGGAAATCAAATATGGTAGTCCCAAAACTCATCAAATTGACCCTGAAATGTGACTAAGGGGCAAAGAGGGGTCCCTTTGGAAGGCCAAAATGACCACCAAACGAGTCAAGGTGAGAGGGGTCACCCCCCTCTGATTTGTAGGCTCAAAATAGTGTTCTAGCCACTGAAAATCCACTGGATTTCAGTGGCTAGAAGGCCAAACCAAGCATGCAACAAGAGCTTAGGTGTAAGGCTCAAAATAAGGGACAATCAAGCATACAAGGGAGCATATGACCTCAAACAAAAATGGAACCTTAATAAAACATGAAGATGATGTTAAAACAAGACTTTTTTCAGTTTATAACAGATCTCAAAAGTGAACACAAATAGGGCTAATCTATCATGCAAAAATGGCCCTAAAAGAGAGATTAGAGACAAGGGACAGCAGCTGGCCCCAAAAAGTAAAGAGTCCTTCAACAAAGTTGAAGAGGGGATTAAAATAAAGCACTTTACAGTTTACATCAAGTCTCGAAAATGAACACAAGTAGGGCTAAACTACCATGCAAGAAAAAGGCCTAAAAGGGGGATAAAGAGGCAAGTGGTAGCATCTGTCCTCAAATAGAGGAGAGCCCTTCAACAAAGTTGAATAGGGGCTCATGAAAAGACATTTTATAATTTATGACCAAGTCCAAAACAGCTCACAAATAAACCTAAAATACCATGCAAAAATAGGCCTAAAAGAGGGTTTAAACACAAAGGGTGAGGAGGAGACCTCAAACAGAGAAAGACCCTTAATAAAACATAGAGATGGGCACAAAATATGACTATTTACAGTTTGGGTCGGAGCCCATAAATGCTAGCAACAAAGGCTAAAATCGCATGCAAAATAAGGCAAGAAAGAGGGAAAATGGGACTCACCCTTGTAGAACCAAGCTTCAACAGCTCTTGGACCAGGTTTGGGAGCTCTTAACCTCTAGAAAACAGCCTCAAGTTGTTGGAATGGATGTTGGAGATGTGGTGCTATGGGTTGTAGTGTAAAATGGTGTAGGACTTAAGGGGTTTTGAGGGTTGAAGTGTAGAGAGAGAGAGATTCAATGCAAGAGCTCAAAACCAAATGTTGTAACCTTTTCCAAATGCAGCTGGGGGTGCTGGTTATATAGGCAAATGAGTGGAGCAAGGGGGGGGGGAAATCAAATTCAAATTTCCCCCCCAAAAAGACCCCCCCCGGATACAGGATCTGGGGGGAAACAGAGGGCACAGCTGGAATGAACTCAAGGAGAGGAACATGGCCGGCCAGTTTCTGAGGTTTCAGGTGGTCGGCCGGCCACCTCCCCTGGCCGGCCGGCCAGGGTCAAAAGGGTCAATGAAAATTGTTGGCCGGCCACCCCATATTGGTGGCCTCCCATGTGTGCACAACACAGCTATGTGGAGAAAAACTGGAAAAAGTGAACCAGGAGAGAGAAAAGCTAGCTTTTTAGAGGGGTTCAAAAGGGCCAGGAATGATTGCTGGCCGGCCATGACATATTGGTGGCCTCCCAGGTGTGTACAACACAAATATGTGGTTGAGGGTCAAAGAAAGTGGCCCGGGAATGGTCAACATCAGCTTTCTAGCGAGGAAAACGGGCGACGGAGAGCGACGAAGGAATAAAGCTGGTCTTCAGAACAATTGCTGGCCTCCCACCCTTCTACAAGCCTCCTGACAATGAAAATAAGGACCCTGCAAAAAATGGACCAAAACCGATGCAAAACGAAGTTTCGGGGGCCGAAACACGCAGCCCGAGGCCCCGAAAACTGACTGTTAAGCACCGGATGTGGCGTTCCACCACGAAGTTGGTATCTCAAGCCTCAGTGTCCCCTCAAAAGGCAGTAAATAAGATGTGTGCCAAAAACCGGAGCAAACGGAGGTGGTTAAGCGGTCCCGAACCGAGGCACACGTCCGACAGCGCCGAAAATCGGGAACCGGGCTCCGAAATGGGAAAAATGGACTACGACCACGAAACGTAGCCTACGGCCACTGAGAGATGATCTACGAGACCACTCCCTCTCTTCGGGAAGAGAAAACAGAGAAAACAAGACTTGGTTCGCAAACCGAGACAAAGCATAAAAGAGTCCGGAAGTCCGGAGGCAAGGCTCGCAGCCGTGACTCCGCAACCTCAGAACGAGCACAATATGCAATATCACCAAGTGCTCAATCGGTGACGTCTGAGTCTTAAGGTCGGTCAAAAATGGGGTGTCTACAGGTAAGTCCTCTTTTTCCCTTTTCTAGCCTTATTTTGCTTCATCTCTTAGCCCCATTTTCTTACATTTCTGGGCTTCAACCTAAACTGTAAAGTATCTTATTTTGAGCCCCTCTTCAACTTTGTTGAAGGGCTCTTTGCTGTTTGAGACCATCTGATGCCCCTTGTCTTTTATCTCTCTTTTAGGGCTATTTTTGCATCATATTTTAGCCTTACTGGTGAACACTTTCGAGATTTGGTATAAACTGAAAAAAAAAACCTTGTTTTGACCTCCTCTTTAAGTTTTCTTGAGGTCACTTTTCTATTTGGAGTCATCTCCTTCCTTGCATGCTTCATTTCCACATGCTTTGAGCCATGCATTTGAGCATTTGCATTGGCCTTGTTTTGGCCTCTTAGCCACTAAAATCTAGTGAATTTTTAGTGGCTTTGATGAGGTTTTGAGCTTTTAAATCATAGAGGGGTGACCCTCTCACCCCTCATTCTCTTGACTAGCATGTTTGGCCTTCCAAAGGGACCCTATTTTGCATGCATTGAAGTCACTTTTCAGGCTTTATTCTGAGGGTTTTGAGGTCTACCTTGGCTCTGTCCGAGGCCCTTTTGGCCATATTTTATGTCTATGATGCATGTGTAGAGCAATCCCATTCAAGGCCTCTCAAAGAGGCCTTTCTTTGCATGTTTCCGAGACTAATTCCAGGGCCTATTTGGTGGGTTTTAGGACTTTCATAACCCATTTCCAGAATTGGTTTGGTCTTGCTAAGTGTCTATCTTATAGGTGCTTAATAACCCCTTGTATGGTCCTTTAAAGGAACCCATTATTTTTGCATATGTTGGTTGCATTTCAGAAGTTATTTAGGCATATTTTGACATGTTTTATTCACTGATTTTTCCTGGTTTGATGAGTTCTCATACGCTTCATATACATGCCATGTAAACCATGTTTGCTAGTCAAAGTTGCATGCTTTTTTAGTCCATCATGCTAGCATCTTTTGATCATGCTTTGAACTGGAAATGTTCATGTTTTGGGACTGCCTTGGCTCTGTCTTTGTACTTCATAGTCAAATAATGCATGCTTTGTATAGCTATAAGTCAATACATGTGCCTAGTTTTGAGTTTCGGGGCTCATCTCATGCATCGGGTGCCATGTTTCCATGTTTCGGGATCATTTTGCACCATGTTTCAGTGCTGGAATTTGCATGTTTGTATGCCATATTTCATGCCTTGCCATGCCTTGTTAGAGTGGCATTTGGTGCCTTAGGTTCGGTCCTCGGTTTGCGTGCCTGTGTACACGCATTTTGGTAGTCTCATTTTCATCTTATGGCTACTGATGTGAGTGTGGCTGAGGTCCACTCATGTTGGTGTAAGTCCATCGTGCATTGTGTATGCCATTCCATTTCATAGCATTGCGTATGCTAGGTTGTATGATTAGTCGCATTGTGTATGCCATCTTAGTCTAGAGCATTGTGTATGCTAAGTTGTATATTAGTCGCATTCATGCATGTCATGCATATTGCATTATGTTTGGGATAGGAGTTAGCCCAAGCACGGGAAACGAGGTACGTTTTGTACTCCGAGTGACGGAACGTGTCTCAATTCCCGGTCGCCGACACTTCGGATTAACCATGATGGAGTCTCGGCCTTGTTGTGTTTATGCGTGCATTCATTTCATATTGAGTCGTGCAATTCGTCTCCTCAGCCATCATGCATCGAGATGCGTGATTGGTGGCACGAGGATCGAGGCATGCATACATATTTGAAAATACATTGCCATGCCTTTTTCTTGCTCTCTGTTGCAGTAAATCAGAAACCGGCAGTCTTTTGGAGCTTCGTGCAGTATTCCTGGCTTAATTATAAATAGAGGCTAATTGGGGCATCGCAATGGATTTCCGCACAAGGCAACTCAAGCATGCATCATTCATCATCCGGAACAGAGCTGAGGCGGTCCATAGCTTGCATGTTAATTTACTGCTTTCCTAGTCAAATTTGTTAATTAATTAGAGTTTTGTACTTATTCGGACTGTATTATTTATTTGGGACTGTATTATTTATTCGGACCCTCCGCGCGAGGGCAATGTTGTAATAAGTGTGCGTGTGTGTGATGTATGTCTTCCAACCCCACGTCTTTCTCCCTTTTATTTACCAGCTTATGATGGTTAGATTAGGGCATGTTTCAATTAGCATACAGTATGATAGCATGTTTGCATTCATTCATCTGTTTTACATGCACCGGGCTCGGCGCATCATACTCACTGCATTGTATTTCAATTCCGAGTTGAATACATGTTAGCTGTAGCATTTCATATGCCATGTTTAGAATAGCCGAGCCTATCTTAGTTGCATTTTGCATGTGTTGCATTAGGCATTTCTGTATAGTCAGGATCATGCATGGATTTCTAACATAGCTTTTGTTTTGGGTTGGAGTACTCGGTAAGTTTTATGCTTTAGCATCCTTGTATGCGTGTGAGTGACTGCCATGATAGCATACTTACCATGAGGCTATATGCTTATGTGATATAACTGCCTGAATGCCTGTGGGTGAAGGTTGGGTTATTTGGATTGGAACAATTCATTCACTGTGAGTTTTAAGACCACTAGATAGTGGCAAAACCATGTTTTCTAAGCCCACCCGAGGGTGGCTAAATCCGCATTTCAAGCCTACTTGCGAGTAGCAATCCACTTTCAAAAATAAACGGGAAATGTTTTGTTCCAATTCAGGCGACCCAGTCGATACTTGTATGTTGTGCGCATCACATAGTAAATCTAGGCTAATAACCGGAATAAGAACGCATAATGTTTTCAAAACTAGATATCATGGTTAGTAGAGGCCGATCTTTGATCGGGCGAGCGGGGGTGCTCATGAAGTGACCTTCCCCAATCGTACCCAAGTTCCCGAGTCGAGGCAACTTTGGTGATGACGGACACGTGGCCTTAGGCAACGAGTCAGGGTTTCCTAAATTTTCCAAAATAAAATATTTAGGTGGCGACTCTGTATCTGGCAAAGCAATCCATGTTTGGCACTTCTTTCAAAAATCTATTTTCTCAAAACGATTTGCCGGATTTGGACTCTTTGGTTCAGATTGAGAACCGTGACAATTTGAGTCGAACTGTAGTGAGCCCAAAATGAACAGAACCGGACTCATCCTCCCGGGGCGTTCGGGGACGTCTACAGTTTCTGGCGACTCTGCTGGGGAGTTAGAGAACTTGACTCGAACTCATGATATCTTGTTTTGATTACACTTATGTGTTTCTTTGCATTGCATGTGCATTGGTGTGCATAGGACACCGTGTTTGCCATTTGCTATTCCTAAGCGGTTTGTCAGAGGCTGCGTGCCATAAGGCTTACCGGTTACGAGCTCTGCCAGTATGGAAACACAAACCCCGGTTTTACCGAGGCACCCTCTTGACCATTCGACCTAGTGCATATTCGGAATCCGTAGTGACCATTCCAAACTAGGACAGGTTGCTTACTCGATATAGGTTGTTTGAAACCGCTGCGTGCGTAGTGAAACCCTAGCTCCTGACAAAATAAGACAGGGAAACCTTACCCCAACATAGGGGTGTTTTGGCTCTCACTTGTCTGTTATGTGCTTTTAGAGTGCGTCTCTACAGGGAAATACATGTATCAGTCTACAAGTTTGGGTATCAGGCCTGCGGGCACCAGTTCAGTATTTTGGGTATCAGGCCTGCGGGCACCAGTTCAGTATTTTGGGAATCAGTTATCTGCGGATATCAGATTCAGTTTTGGGGCAGTAGTTTGGGGCACAGTGATCAGTGGTCGAATACAGTACTTCAGCTATGTCCATGTCTGTATTGATTGGGCTGAGATGCTGCCTGTTTTCTCTTTCAGGGGAGAGGGTTCAGAGACTCGGTTTAGAGCAACCAGTGTTCTCCTTCGCTAAGGCAAGGCAGAGAAAGGCAAGTTAGGGCTCACCGGTTCATCTGATCCGTCAGTCACCAGTCACATCACCTCCGATCAGTTCAGCGGACTTATGATGGCGCAAAGTTCAGAGGAAATTGTGGTTATGACAGTCGCACTAGACCAAGGAATCATCTTACAGGATGAGACCAATGTTGATGTACCATACCCGCCCAGGTCGCTACCGCACGCCCAGCTTGGACGCCCCAGTTGTGTCAAGCTTGTGAGCCTACCACGTTTGAATTGATGGGAATGATTGGTGATCTTCAGCGATCTGTGGCTGATCTCGCCTACGGAATGTCGGCTTCGCCACCAACCCCATCCTACGCCGGGAATTGCGTACTGTAGGAGCCCCCGCTATTGGGGCGAATTGTGATCGAGCTCAGCTAACCTGAGGTTGTCTCAAGCTATAGCAATGACGTGTCAACAGTAACCGGGTTTCGCTCTGATATAGCAACCCAAACCCTCGATCAAGCTGAGGCCAGAGGTAAGAATAAGGTGGGAACAGATACCGATCCCGTTGAACAACTGCTGTGGGCAGTCGAGGCTTTGAAAGCCGGAGGATTGAGTAAACAACAAATATTCGCAGTGGTGGCTAAAACTGTGGATGATGCTTTCCCACTCCAACCGAGGGGAGTTCCAGTCGGGCAGAAAATCGGGATAGGCCCCGTCATGCCAGAACAGTTCCCTCCAATTCCAACTCTGCATATGGAAAGGATCAGAAGGCCAAGGAAGCACCTGCCGATCCTTTTGCCAGTGCGTCCGGCAAAAGTCAGCAAACCTCGAAGTATCGACCCTAAGGGCGCAGAGTTTTCCATGCCCTTTACATGCCTTTGTCTAAGGCGCTCCAGATCCTTGCTGAAAGGGGGCACCTTAAACCCCTTGAACCACGGCCTCTACCCGATACTCTCCCTCCAAAGCATGACTAGACCCAATACTGCGCGTACCATAAGCAAACTGGCCATACTACCGACAACTGCTTCCGTCTTCGCCATGAAGTACAGGATCTATTTGACAACGGGGTCATCCTCCCGCCGAGCTCAGCAAAGTCTATCGGCACTAGATCGGTGAATTTGGGGGATAATGTGATGTGATCAGGGGATGAACCACCTGCGGGCGGCGCTCGATTAACTGCAGATATGGTGGATGGCATGCACTGTTTTGGGCACATTCGCGAATGTTGTTAATTTGTACTTTTTGACTTGGGTATTGAGTCAGTCTTGTTGTTTTGTATAGAGTCAGTCTTTTCTTACTGAGTCAGTTGGGTCTGTCTTGTTGTACCGAGTCAGTCCTGTTTTGTTAGAGTCATGTGATTCCGGGGGTGTTATCTCGGATATCACTATTTTATTTTGTGTTTATCTTTTTGCTTTCTCTTGAGTCTGTTTCTGCTATGGAGCCAGTTGCAACCCAGAAATCTGAATGAAACAGCTGTGGCTGTCACGTTTTTGTGCCTATTACTACTCTGAGCCTATTGTGCCAGCAAGTTTAGAATGAAACGGCAGCGCATTTCACCTGCTCTTTTGTGCCTGTAAGTCATTATATTGACCTAAGTTTTTCAAAACCCTTTTTTTAACACTGTGGTGATGAAAACAAAGAGGAAGGAATTCCTCGGGTTTTGCAAAATTTGACCAATGGAGAGAAGGAGAGGCGTGCTAAGCCCTTAATGAATGAGATCATGTTTGTTAATGTGAGTACTGAGAAGGATCCTGGCTTGATCCAGATTGGCTCCACATTATCTTCCGCGCGAGCGATTAGTCGCTTTCTTAAAAGATTTCAAAAAAAAAAATGTTTTGCGCAGTCCTGCGAAGACTTGTGTGGAATCGCTCCTAAGATTGTGCAGCTTAGGATCGCTCTCAGCCTCGAGACTCGACCCCTCTTCACTTTCAAACCTTGAATTGGGATTCAGAATGTTCAAAGGTAAACCACAATGTGAGGCCCGTGTGGCCGGATCAGAAGCAGCCCATGAACTAGGGGCGAGAAGATCAGATGTCGTCAGAAAGAAGCTTGCGAAGCTAGATCAAAAGCACCCCTCGAACTAGGGGCAAAAGATGCCAGATTGTGCTCGGAGAGCCGAAGATGGATCATTCCACAAATCAATGAAGATCGGCAAGAATGCCAAACCCCAGAAGGGAGGAAAGACGAAGACATTGCTGAAGGACAACCGAGTTCCTATTCGCAACACTAGGAGCAAATTCAGCCCCCATAGGATGGACTCCTGCATCGTCAGCAAACAGCAGCCATTCTCCTTGATTCAGATGGCTTCGAGATCTCAAACCATTTGACATGGACAAAGCTACACTTTTACCCTTGAGAGGCTCGCTGGGCCGAAAACCCGGAAGGCCGACCCAGGCAAAAGTTAGAGCAAGAAAAAGAACAAAAAGAACAAAAAAAAAAATGCTTAGAATGAAAAAAAAAAAAAAAGAGAAGAAAAAGAAGAAAAATGGAGAAAATGAAAAGAAAAGATGAAAAAAAAAAAAAAAAAAGAGAAAAGAAATGAAAAGAATTGAAAAGAAGAGAAAAACAAAGTTCGCAAGGTTGAAAACCCAGAAAGGGCGGCCTTGGCAAAAGTTAGAGCATAAAAGGAGAGGTTAAATACCCGAGTGTACCTTAACCCCCCGAACTACATAAGGCTTGATTTCTATCTTTGGGATACGTAGGCAACTTCATTCTGAAGTCCAGTTGTAAAACACTTCAAATTGATTGTGCCCATGTAATGGTTTTGATCATCTTCGCCTTCTCTGTATCCGAGAATTTGGTTATGTTCGTCACTCTGAGGACTGACTACAATGCGCTGCGGTGCCATTCAAACAAGGGGCAACTTTCTGTTCTCATTCAATGCGCTGCGGTGCCATTCAAACAAGGGGCAACTTTCCGTTGCCATTCAATGCGCTGCGGTGCCATTCAAACAAGGGGCAACTTTCCGTTGCCATTCAATGCGCTGCAGTGCCGCTCAAACAAGGGGCAACTTTCTGTTACCACGCAGCTCCCCTCAAGCAAGGGGCAATTTTCCTTCGAATCTGAGGATTGTGCATCTCGAGAGTGGGTTCTATACTCGTTGAGCAGTGGCCATTTGCAAAAATAGTTTTTGAGAATTTTTAATGAAGTTGACTAATTTTCTCGAAAAGTATTCCATTTTTCAAAACTGGACCATTTCTTGAACCCAAAAAAGGAAAATTTTCAATGCTCATAGCCTGACTTGCATGATTTTCAATCAGAAAATTGAACAAGCATGTTAATCTAACTCTCATTTTGGTCAAAATTGTTTTAGTAGAAAGCCGAAAACAAAAAATGGTCGAAATGATGAACTAGGGGCACAGTTGAGTCAGGTGTTCTGTCTTTTCCCCATGGTCACTCTACCTGCCAGAAAGGGGCACCACTGAAGCTGACCACAAAAGGGCAGAAAGCTCTCACATCCTCCAAGCAACGAGGTATCAAGCCAAGTGCGAAGCATGAGCTGGAATGGGGCAAGATATTCCACTCCCTCATCTGGACAGATCTGATCACGTCCGAACTCCCCAGTAGAGCATCGTCAATTGCGGATCTGCTGCACATCCAGCCGCATCACAACCCCTCTGTGGGGGAAGTTCACTATTGTGAGTAGAAGAAAAAGAATCTAGCAGAATGCTAGAGGCAAGAGCCCGCAATTTCTTATTTATCCATCAATCACCTAGGGGAGGGATAAAAAAAAATGAGAGATTGAATAATAGAGAGATGTGCGCTGAGGGAAAAAGTGAGGAAAAGGGCTTTTTTCAGAAAAACAGAGCTTGAGGGCCGAGTGATGTGAGAATCACAATTGAGAAAGGGTGGGAAACAAATACCCAGAGAAATTGGCTCCTCGCGATCTGAGAGTTCTCTCGTCTTTCCAATGCGTCTGAGTGTCGTGTCTTTTGCTTTCTCTCGATTCTTGTTTTGAGTCGTTTCGAGTGTCACTCGGTGTGTTTAGGTTGTTTTACCTTGTTTTTCCTTTGTTGTGTTGTGTTTAGGTTGTTCTACCTTTGTTTTCCGTTGATGAGTCGTTTTGGCTGTGGTCAGTTGTAGGCTCAATACCCGGTTGAGAACTCATTCTCAGTTTCAATTTCAAAAAAAAAAAAAAAAAAATCGCTTTGTGCTCAGAGTGCTGTGCCATTCTCCATGTTTGTGCAAAACGAGATTTTGTTCTTTCAAAAATCGCAGGGTTCAACCCGGGTCATGTGAAAATATTAAAACCAGGACCTATCTAAAGCTATATAGGTTCCAAACTTCGAAGCAAAAAATAGGGGAAAATGTCGGGCATCTGAGTTTGTTTCAACTTCTGCAAGTTCCGTCTCCGCATCTTGTACGTTCAGAACGAGCTGTGTGTTCAAAATTAAAAGAATACTGTGTTATGAGCTGTGTGTTCGGATCAAGCAGTGTTGTGTTATGAGCTGCGTGTTCAAATTCAAATGTGTGAGCTGTGTGTTCAACTTCTTTCAATAAATGTGTGCTGCGTGTTCACAATCAAAATGGGCTGCGTGCTCAGAAATTCAAAAGTTTGGGTTGCGTGTTCGACTTTCAACAAGTGTGTGCTGCGTGTTCACAATCAAAATGGGCTGCGTGTTCAGAAATTCAAAAGTTTGGGCTGCGTGTTCAACTTCTTTCAATAAATGTGTGCTGCGTGTTCACAATCAAAATGGGCTGCGTGCTCAGAAATTCAAAAGTTTGGGCTGCGTGTTCGACTTTCAACAAGTGTGTGCTGCGTGTTCACAATCAAAATGGGCTGCGTGTTCAGAAATTCAAAAGTTTGGGCTGCGTGTTCAACTTCTTTCAATAAATGTGTGCTGCGTGTTCACAATCAAAATGGGCTGCGTGCTCAGAAATTCAAAAGTTTGGGCTGCGTGTTCGACTTTCAACAAGTGTGTGCTGCGTGTTCACAATCAAAATGGGCTGCGTGTTCAGAAATTCAAAAGTTTGGGCTGCGTGTTCAATTTCTTTCAATAAATGTGTGCTGCGTGTTCACAATCAAAATGGGCTGCGTGCTCAGAAATTCAAAAGTTTGGGCTGCGTGTTCGACTTTTAACAAGTGTGTGCTGCATGTTCACAATCAAAATGGGCTGCGTGTTTAGAAATTCAAAAGTTTGGGCTGCGTGTTCGACTTTCAACAAGTGTGTGCTGCGTGTTCACATTCAAAAAATGCGTTGCATGTTCAGAGATACAAAAGTTTGGGCTGCGTGTTCAACTTCTTTCAATAAATGTGTGCTGCGTGTTCACAATCAAAATGGGCTGCGTGTTCAGAAATTCAAAAGTTTGGGTTGCGTGTTCGACTTTCAACAAGTGTGTGCTGCGTGTTCACATTCAAAATATGCGTTGCATATTCAGAGATTCAAAAGTTTGGGCTGCGTGTTCAACTTCTTTCAATAAGTGTGTGCGGCGTGTTCACAATCAAAATGGGCTGCGTGTTCAGAAATTCAAAAGTTTGGGCTCCATGTTCAACCTTCAAAAAGTGTGGGCTGCGTGTTCATGACAAAAAGTTTGAGCTGCGTATTCAGATTTCAAAAAGTGTGAGCTGCGTGTTCAGGACAAAAAGTTTGAGCTGTGTGTTTAGATTTCAAAAAGTGTGAGCTGCGTGTTCATGACAAAAGTTTGAGCTGCGTGTTCAGATTTCAGAAAAGGTGGGCTGCGTGTTCATGACAAAAAGTTTGAGCTGTGTGTTCAGATTTCAAAAAGTGTGAGCTGTGTGTTCAGGACAAAAAGTTTGAGCTGCGTGTTCAGATTTCAGAAAAGGTGGGCTTTGTGTTCATGACAAAAAGTATGAGCTGCATGTTCAGAAATTCAAGTGCTTGAGCTGTGTGTTCAAAATGCAAACCAAATGCTGCGTTATGGACTGAGTGTTCAGATTGAGCAGTATTACGAGCTGTGTGCCCGAAAAACGAGCTGTGTGCCCGAAAAATGAGCTGTGTGCCCCCAAGATGAGCTGTGTACCCAAAGAACGAGCTGTGTGCCCGAAAAATGAGCTGTGTGCCTGAAAAATGAGTTGTGTGCCCCCAAGATGAGCTGTGTGCCCAAAGAACGAGCTGTGTGCCTGAAAAACGAGCTGTGTGCTCGAAAAATGAGCTGTGTGCCCCCAAGATGAGCTGTGTGCCCAAAGAACGAGCTGTGTGCTCGGAAAACGAGCTATGTGCCCGAAAAACGAGCTGTGTGCCCGAAAAATGAGCTGTGTGCCCCCAAGATGAGCTGTGTGCCCAAAGAACGAGCTGTGTGCCCGAAAAACGAGCTGTGTGCCCGAAAAATGAGCTGTGTGCCCCTAAGATGAGCTGTGTGCCCAAAGAACGAGCTGTGTGCCCGAAAAACAAGCTGTGTGCCCGAAGAATGAGCTGTGTGCCCCCAAGATGAGCTGTGTGCCCCAAAAACGAGCTGTGTGCCTGAAAAATGAGCTATGTGCCCGAAAGTGAGCTGTGTGCCCGAAATGAGCCGTATGCCCAAAAATGAGCTGTGTGCCCAAAAAAAGAGTTGCGTACCCAGATTAAACAGAGTGTTGTGTTTCGAGCTGCGTGCCAAACGAACAGAATATTATGTTATGAGCTGCGTGCCAAACGAACAGAATCTTGTGTTGTGAGCTGCGTGCCAAACGAACAGAGTGTTGTGTTGTGAGCTGTGTGCCAAATGAATGGAATGCTATGTCGTAAGTTGTGTACCAAGTCTTGCTTTGTTCATGCATTTCATCGCGCTATTTTACGCACCTTACCTATATCGTACTGTTTTGTGCATTCACCCCACTCGCACTGTTTTGGGCACCTCTAGCTCGCACTGTCTTGTGCACTCGCCTGGCCTAGGAGACCTTAAATCCCGCATTTCATCGCACTATCTTGTGCACCTTCGCTGGTCTAGGAGACCTTAAATCCTCTAAAGGTGCAATTCATTTGGTGTTTGTCGTGCCAGAACGACTTCCAGTGGTCTGGTATAGCCACCTGCCTGTGCTTGCGGTGAGTTCCTAGGAGACCAACTGAGACGGTGGAAACTAGAGTTCGAATGGCTTGTGCTTAGAACGCAAAGGTTCGGGATCTTCAAGACTAAAGTCTGGTTTAAATACCCAGGGGTATATCCTCGGCTTGAAATCTGTATGGCAGCCTCATAGATTGAGATAGGATGTGTATGCGCCTCAATTCTGGATACTGAACCAAACTAGTCTGTCACCCTGTTGGAGAATGGGGAAAGCTGCGACCATAGTCAGGGAGAAAAGTTGTACCTATGGTTCAATCAAGAAGAAGCGAGAGATCCCTAGCAGCATAAGGTACGTCATTGCCAAGTGCCCCTGTAAGGTACCTTCATTTCCTAGCTATTACATTGCATTTTAGTTATTACATTACAGTGCATTGCATGAATCCTCAATTTTCAAACCGGCTTCACGTAGCGTGTAACTCCAATTATCAAACCGGCTTCGCGTAGCGTGTAAGTCCAATTTTCAAACCGGCTTCGCTTAGCGTATACGTCCAACTTTCAAACCGGCTTCGTGTAGCGTATAAGTCCAATTATCAGACCAGCTTCACGTAACGTATAAGTCCAATTATCAAAATCTTCTTGCATATCGTTTTGCATTTTGCCCCTTGCCTGCGGGCACATCTTTCTGTTCGTCTTGCCTGTTTGTCTAAGTCTTCGGCCTTGTCAAAAATGGGTCGTCTCTGAGCTTTGACATTCACTCCCGTCACTCCTTCACTTCCGAGTTCTGTCAAAGAAGGGCAACTGTAGACACCCCATTTTTGACCGACCTTAAGACTTAGACGTCACCGATTGAGCGCTTGGTGATGTTGCATATTGTGCTCGTTCTGAGGTTGCAGAGTCACGGCTGCGAGCCTTGCCTCCGGACTTCTGGGCTCTTTTGTGCCTTGCCTCGGTTTGCGAACCAGGCCCTGTTTTCTTTGTTTTCTCTTCCCAAAGGGAGGGAGAGGTCTTGTAGATCATCTCTCAGTGGCCGTAGGCTACGTTTCATGGTCGTAGGCCATTCTTCCCGTTTGGAGCCCGGTTTCCGGTTTTCGGAGCCGTCAGCCGTGTGCCTCAGTTCGGGACCGCTTAACTATCTCCGTTTGCTCTGATTTTTGGCACACACCTTGTTTCTTCCTTTTTGAGGGACACTGTGGCCCGAGAGACCAACTCCGTGGTCGAACGCCACTTCCGGCGCCTAGCAGCCTGTTTTCGGGGCCCCGAACTGCGTGTTTCGGCCCCCGAACCTTCGTTTTGCATTCGTCTTGCTCCACTTTTGGCAGGGACCTTATTTTCATTGTTAGAAAGGTTGTAGGAAGGTGGGAGGCCAGCAATTTTTCTGAAAAAATAGTTTTATTTCTTCATCGCTCTTCATCGCCCGTTTTCTTCACTAGGAAGCTGGTTTTTCCCACTCTCGGGCCACTTTTTCTGATTTTCCACCACATCATTGTGTTGTACACACCTGGGAGGCCACCAATATGGGTAGGCCGGCCAGCAATTGTTCTTGACCTTTTTGAACCCCTCTAAAAAGCTGGTTTTTCTCTCTCCTGGTTCACATTTTCTGGGTTTTGACCATACAACTGTGTTGCACTCATCTAGGAGGCCACCTTTTTGGGGTGGCCGGCCAGCAATCCTTGTTTACCCCTTTGGCCCCTGGTCGGCTGACCAGGGGAGGTGGCCGGCCGGCCACCTGGCCCTTTTGCACCTGGCCGGCCATTTTTGTCCCTCCTGGTGCATTCCAATTGCGCCAGCTGTTTTGCACCAGACCCTCTGCCCGAGGGTCTGTCCTTTTGGGGGGATATTTGAATTGGTTTTTACCCCCTTTTCTTTGGCTTCTCTCCTTCTATATAACCAGCACCCTACTTCATTTCTAAGGGTTAGAAAAACCAGCTGGGGCATTGATACATACAACCCTATATCTATCTACTCCAAGCCTCCAAACACCCTTGTTCTTGCACCATTTACACACCAACCCATAGCCTACCACCTCCATCCTCCATTCCAACACCTTGAGGCTGATTTTCAGAGGTTAGGAGCTCATTCTCTTGGACCAAAGGCTGCTGCATTGCTGTGCTACAAGGGTAAGTCCTCTTTTCCCCTTTTCTAGCCTTATTTTGCTTCATCTCTTAGACCCTTTTTCTTACATTTCTGGGCTTCGACCTAAACTTTAAGTATCTTATTTTGAGCTCCTCTTCAACTTTGTTGAAGGGCTCTTTGCTGTTTGAGACCATCTGCTGCCCCTTGTCTTTTATCTCTCTTTTAGGGCTATTTTTGCATCATATTTTAGCCTTATTTATGAACACTTTCGAGATTTGGTATAAACTGAAAAAAAAAAAAACCTTGTTTTGACCTCCTCTTTAAGTTTGCTTGAGGTCACTTTTCTGTTTGGAGTCATCTCCTTCCTTGCATGCTTCATTTCCACATGCTTTGAGCCATGCATTTGAGCATTTGCATTGGCCTTGTTTTGGTCTCTTATCCACTGAAATCCAGTGGATTTTCAGTGGCTTTGATGAGGTTTTGAGCTTTTAAATCATAGAGGGGTGACCCTCTCACCCCTCATTCTTTTTACTAGCATGTTTGGCCTTCCAAAGGGACCCTATTTTGCATGCATTGAAGTCACTTTTCAGGCTTTATTCTGAGGGCTTTGAGGTCTGCCTTGGCTCTGTCCGAGGCCCTTTTGGCCAAAATTTGGCTCTAGCGTAAAATACATGCTCTTAGAATTTTATCATTTTTGCAGACTGCTCGAGTGACAGGAGTTGCACTCGAACGAGGACCTCAGTCTCACGCTCGAGCGACCGTCAAGTGTGTGTCGAGCGAAAAAATCAAGCAACCAGTACTTTTACAAAGTTTACAGACCGCTCGAGCGAAAGAAGTTGCGCTCTAGCAGCCACTCACATTTTTGAACATCCGCTTGAGCGAAAGAAGTTGCACTCAAGCGGGCACTCGCATTTTTGAACATCTGCTCGAGCAAAGGAAGTTGCGCTTGAACGAGACCCCTATTTTCAGCATAACTGATAAAGTGTTGAGCAGCATGTTTTGGCATCCTTATTGCATCCTAGGCATTCCTGGGCCATAATTAAGACACAATAAAGAGATTAAGGACTAGAAACACACTAAGAACGAAACGTAATGAATTAAATGAATTTTGTGTTTCAATATCCATCCGTTCTATGATTGTGTAGGTCACGCGCCGTAGGCTATTCAGTTATCTATTATGTCTATCCACTATTAGAGCCAACTTTGAGTAATAACTTAGTAAAGCTATGTTCAACTTTATTTATTTTTTGTATTATGGAATAAGATCCATTTTATGAATTGTTGCGTTCTGTACACTGAATGACTATCTAATTTTTGGCAAGTATTCGTGGCAACAATTCCGTGGCTCAAATATGTTATCTGTTCCCAGTACTGGAGGTTCCTTTATGGAACTGACAGGTATGTTATCTGTTTGTAGTACTGGAGGTTCCTTTATGGAACTAACAAGCTATCTGTTCCTGGCCTAGAGGTTTTTTATGGAGCTGGCAAGCATGATCCTTAATGCTCTGTATTTGATCTGTTAGCACTAATGGATGTATAATGTAAGATTAAGCTTGAACTCTGAATTCTGTATATGACCTGAACATGAATATGAATACGAATCTGTTTCTGTTTCCCGAATTTGATAAGGAACGTCATTCATTAAAATCTGTACTCGGTTATTATCCACTGGGCTTCCGCTCACTATTTATAATATATATGTATGTGAGCAAGCGCTTGACCAGGCCTAAGTTGCTGCCTGAAAAGTCTTGGGTCAGCCAACCATCATGCCTTCCGGGGAGGTTCCCGTTTGACAAGTTAAGTTTTGTATACCAAGTGAAAGAATGTTTTTGTTTGTTTTTGTCTATCTGTACATTGGGCTAAGTGCCTTATGATACGATTTGTATGGTGATACATTATGTATGGAAATTTGACATGATATATGTATATATATGAGTTTTAAACTTCTGTCCCATGTATGTCAGTATAGCTCAATGGACTACGTATATTTTGTATATTTGCTTCTGCAGCTCCTAATTATGTGTTATTCTGTTCAGAGGCCTTTGGTAATCCAAGGATTACTGGTCGGTTATGACGCTAAACCTAAAGGCGCAGGTTTCGGTCGTGACAGATGTTGATAGATGTTAATTGATATGATCCAAATAAGTGTATATATGTAAAAAAAGTGCACTTTTTTAGTATTTGCCAAACACCTACCTATGCTTTATAGGTCTCAAATTATCTTGAGTCGATCTTGGAGAAACTTATTAAGTAGAAAATTTCTTGACTACTCTGTGTGTGTGTGCGCGCAATTGTAAGTAGTTTATTACCCAAATTAATTTTAATAGAATTGATCAACTAATAGTAATTTCAAAATTGAGTGGAAAAAAATTTAAAAATTCGGTAAGTACCCAGTACAAGTACGATATGTTTGTCGAAGTACACATGCTTCATAGTCTCAAGATAATTCTAAATGAGGATTTTTATATTTTTTTCTTTTTTCTTTTTTTTTGAAAAGTATATATTATTTAATTTTTTTTTTCATCATTGAGATAAAAAAATTATTTATTAAATATTTAAATTTAATTTTTTTATTATTTTGAGGGCAAATTGATTTTTAAGGTATAATTTGGGGGTAAAATCAAATTCTAAATAAACTTTGGTGCCACGTCAATCCGTCGAATTGTAGACGGAATGTGACGGCAAAGACTAAATTAATCAAAATTTTAGAAGTTTGAGTGTAAAATTGATAGTAATCAAAGTTTGAGGGTCAAATTAAAAAGCGTGTAAAATTTGGGGAGCAAAATGATATTTTCACTTAAATTTATTATAATGTAGTAGACCACGTAACATTCTTTTTTATATTTTTTTAGACATGCAGTAATGTTAAAAAATTTCAAGACCAAATATTATAAGTCAAAAAGTTTAAGAACAAATAAATCGATTATGGGATTTGAGGTGGATATTGTGTACTATGTATAGCAGTTACTGTTGTGCAGCATATTAGACCCATTTCGGGATTTATTTCGATGATCCGAACTATTTATTTTTTGGAATATATCGAGTAGAATATACTTGTGAAAAATAAAATTGATCGGATATCGGTAGCCCTTTCATCAAATCACATTTGTTTCTAAAAAAATGAATAGTAAGTGTAATTTGAAACATACAAATGTGATTTGATGAAAGGACTAACGATATCTAATCAACTTAATTTTTTACAAGTATATTCTACTCGATATATTTTAAAAATATAACGGTTCAAATAATCAAAATAGGCCCAATATACCGCACCCAACTCCATTATAAAGCCACACAATCTTCTCATATGAGATAAGTCTATGGGTCGCACACCACTTAAAAGAAGTGTGTTCGATTTTGTAGTTAGTTTTTTGTGCAAATAGAAGAACTCATTATACCTCTAAGGGGAAGTTTGCCGGTTTCAATGAGTTCAGGAATATTGAAAAAAGTCCATAAACAGCTAGCATTGATTGTACAAAAAGAAATAATGGGGATTCCAATCTCCTCCGCCACATCAATAGTGAAACACATGATCCCATCCACTATAATGTAGGTCACCGGCCGCTTGAATTCATAATTCAAGCGACTGGAGATCATCTCTCAGAATTGTGATTTCATCACAACCCTAATCGAGTGAAACAATTCCATGACTCGATCTCCGGAATGCGGGTGGTCTACTGGAAGGCCATTAGGAATGGTCTCAAAATTGAACCCAACATAAGGTGCAAAACGAGACCAAACATCGGTGTAGCGAAGGAGGCGGCAGTGGTTGTGCTCGGAGTTAAGGAAGGTGACATTAATGCCTGCAAGGCAGAAAAGCTCAGCCAATTTAAGCATGGAGTTTTACATGTTCTTGAATTGGAAAGTGGGAGATGAGGACATGAGGAGGATGGGATTGTGAATTTTGATCCATCTTAGTTTTTATTTTCTTAATACATTGTTTGTTTTTGTGTACAGTTTTTCTATATATTTAGAAAGATGAGTTTAAATTATTTGTTATGAATCAAGGGCAGTGAATTGGCTGGTCTTAATGGGTAGTGCATTGGATATGGAGTTTGTTAACATTTATCTTGGGAGCTTAGGCTGTGTTTGGAATGATTTCCAAACGTTGATTCTATCCCCATGTTCCAATATGATGTTTGGATAGAGCTTTGGAACTAATTTTCCACAAATCTATAGAAAACTCTGTGTGTGTGGCGCAATTTTCAATTTTTTTTTTTTTTTAATTTGGCCTAACCGGTCGTCCCACTGGACGTCCTACCGAACGTCCCACTGGTCGTCCGGCCGGTTGACCGGAACAGTGCAATTTTTTTTTTTTTTTTGCAATTGACATATTTTAATTTTTATATATTCGAAAAAAATATTTTCTGAATTTTTAAAAAAAATTTATATGTTTTAATAGAATTTTGAGTTGTATGTTTGGTTATGAGTTGTAAGTTTTTGTATCAAGTATCAAATGTCACATCAAAAATTTCTCACTCAATTCAAAACTATTTTTAAAACTCTTTCACCAAACAAATTTTTCACACTCAAATCATAATTCCAAAACTCACAAACTCAAAATACAACTCATACTCTCAAATCATAGTTAGAAAGTTCTACAAAATGCAACCTAATTGTTTCTTTCTTATGGTTCAATTGTCTTATTCATTTATGCTCACTCTTCTCATGCTTCTAGAACTTCGAGTTCTTTTTTTTAAATATTCTAAAAAAAAAAAACAATTTAGAGAATTGACTCACTTTTTCAAACTATTTGGAAAACTAATCTGCTTTTTGAAATCGCATTTTGAAAATGCAATTTAAATTAAAAATCGCATTTTCAACATGCAATTTCAACTTGAAATCGCATGTTGAAAACACTACTGGAAATTAGGCCTTTAGTAGCGTTGAAAAAACTCCACTATAGCTATCAAAAATGCCGCTAATTGTTTTTGTGACATTTAGTACCAAACATCGAAGATGCGGCCGTCGCTGTAACTTTATGACGTTTTGAAAGCATCGCTATATAAGTATAGGCGGCCGCTAAATGTGCTGCATAACGGTACAATGACGTCACGCAACATTTAGCGACGTTTTAAAAACGTCGTGATAGATTTTTTTTATTTAAAAAATATAACCGTTTGCATTATTCTATAGTGGCGTTTAAAAACGCTGTTATAGCTTCATTTTTTTTTTGGGAATTGTGCTAATTCTATGAAATTTAACTAAAAAAAATACCTATAATAAAGATGAAAAATATTCAATATATTGACTGAATTTAGGTAAAAATAATACTGGATCAATTCATGCCTGTCAATATGCAAAATATTTCAATTGTAGTATGGTATGGAACTTTTTCTTGTTAAGTACCAATCTTTTCTTAATTTTCCAAGTTCTTTTTTCTTTGTTTTTTAATCTTTTTCACTTTGAAATGAAAATCCACGAATTGAGAGCTTCAAAAACTTGGACTGAAGTTCCAATACTAGAGAAAAAAAAATAATAATAAAAAAAAATTATACTAATAATCAAACTGAGGCTCTGCCTCCATTGCTATTCTCCTGGGCATTCCTCCGTTCCTTCTTGAGATCATAGACATAACGCTACAAACCAAAAAAAATTATATTAATATAACTCATTAGTAATTCACACAGAACAAAAATAAATTAAGAAGAACATTCCACAACAGTTGTTCAGATGAGCCTCAAACATCTTAGATTATTAACTAGGTTTTAAAAAACAGATATTTAGGCCTAACAGAAATTTTGGGGCTTTCAACTAATCAATTCCAGAGACCTGCGCAGGTCTTCTATTGAGGGCAATAGCCACCACAATTCAGGGGTCACATACGAAATAATAAGTTTTCAAACATGATGTCTCGTATTTGATCCTTTTGTTTTGAAGAATTCTTTGATATTTCTGACTCAGGACGCTGTTATATACATATATAAAAAAATTAGGTGATAACAAAGGTTTGAGAGATCGGATCTAAGTTTGTAGGCTTGTAGCTCAGTATCTCCCATTTAAGAGATCCATGAGATTGAAGGGACACATGAATAGAGAAGAGCTAAAAAAAACAAAAAAGTAAACTTTCCCACTAAGAAATAAAGCAATTTTTTAGCAATTACCAAATACATGAGTTTTTTTAGATTCTACAAAAACAAAAAAAAGCTACTAAAAAAGAAAATTCCAAACCCACCCAATCAAGGTTTAACTGTCTAGTGAACTTTTAGTCTTAATGCAACTTGAAAAAAATTAAGATTGATAAAGCCTAAAACATGTAATCTAAAGGCTGGCAATATCATAGATGATGTTAAAAGGATAAAGTAAGAACATAAATGTCACGCTTCAAAATTTAGATAATTAAATATTAAATTAAGACTAAATCTCAATCAATATTCCATCACCTAACTCTTAGGGGTGAAACAAAATCTAAATGTTCACGTCTCCAAAGGGTTTAAGTAAATTTCTATCCTCAAAAGTTTACAAGACATATATATTTAAAAAAAAAAAAAAAACTATAACAAAGCGCCAACCAAACCATCCATCATAATTTTATAACTAATCAATACCTCCAACATTAAAGTAACAATAAATAGTTAAAATAACTTAGTTAAATAATGTAAAGTTACAAACCATGCCAAATTATCAAAATACTAAGGTCAAAAATAATAATAATAATAAATACATAAACTAATATCAACCCTAAACTCAAGAAAACAAAAGAAGTCCAAACGACATGTCCAACAACTATAGTTATTCCACGTCATTACCGTAGCCCCAACTAATCCTGCAAAGGAAGCTTGGTTGCGCTCAAACAGAACGCACCCGAGTTGCCAAGAGACAAAACGAGTCAGTATACAAGTATATTGGTATGAGTACAAGATTTAACACCCGCGTTTCCACCAGACACAAACAAAAATATATTTAATTTTTATTACGGGATAAGACAAGTAGTTCCATCGGCACCGAGACAAATGGGTAGTTTCTCGAGATACAGTGGCATTTAGTTTCTTGCCCGTACACAACGAAATATAAATTGAGTATGAAATAAACAAAATAGAAATAAAAATATGGTGGATCAGCTCTACATAAAAAGTTAGTAAAACCCACCATCCTGTAAAAAAATAAAATTCATATAATTTAATCATAAGTAACCTGCTAAAGAAGTATAAAAATACACCGTTTCATACTTAAATAATTCGAATTCACCAAAACTCCAAGAACAAAAGTTGTACAGAATCCAATTTCCTAAAAGGTAACGCGAACGAATTTAGTAGAAACTGAATAGGTTGAGAGAAAAACTTAATAGAAAACCCTAACCAAAATTCGATCCAAAAATCTAGAACTAACAACGAAAAGAAACTGCTGTAAGATGAAAAAAATTTAGAAAAGTTCAAAACACGAAAAGTGTTCAGAATAATGTTTTACTTCAGTTTACGTGAAACCAATAAAAATGAACTCGTTTCATGGGTTAAAACAGCCTCTAAAATCTGCATTGCTAAAATGAATCAAAACTACAATAACCAAGATCATCCGATTATAAGTTCTAATTGATATTTTTAATAAAAACTTAAAACACAAAAGTTGTCTAGAATCACGTATACATGCCTCTGCTCAAATTTCATAATTTATTGAGGTCGTTTACTATTTTTCAACATGTACAAATCAATACAATTTACACTATACCAATAAACTCATAATTAAATTCTTTGTACTTTAACTCTACTACTTCGGCCCTTTACTTCCGGCCTACACATATATCCCATGTGCCTCCCATATACCTAACACCGCTCTGAAGTCAAACTTGCACGGGAATATCGTCCCGAGTTTGGTTCACACTCCCCAAATGGTTAGCATATACGTACGCGCGTAAATCAAAGTACTCGTCTACTCATGAGAACGAGGCAACAACATATATACACACCATCTCACTCATGAGAACAAACATAACAATGCCAAGCCTAAGGCATTCAAATAAATCTCATAATCCTCACTTTTTTTTTTTTATATATATACACTCTTTCTCACCAACACTCAAATAAAATAATAATCCATGGAGTCGTGGTAGTGTGTAAGGAATTTATCTATGGGTTCCTAATTTATTTTAATTTCATATGTCCATGAGTGTAATTACAACTATAAAATAAATACATATAAAAACCCTAAACCTAGCATACACAACTAATCAAAATAATTAAAATTAATCTATCATCTCCATGTAAATACAAAATTAAATTAACATCAAATAAATAAATAAAAGCAACGAATCAAACATAAATCAAGGGAATGGCGATTTTGTACTCACTATATTTTTTGAAGATCAAAGAATTATTTGAACTAATAAGCTTGGTTGGTTAGGTTTTTCAAAAAACATTTTTCAAAAAATTATACTTTCTTGTTTTCCGTGTATTTTTTTTACTCAATTTTTTAAATATTTTAAGCAATTTTTTTTTTTTTTTACTTTTTAGACATACCTAACATAAATATACTTAAAAAAGAAAAATATTTGTAAAAAAAAAAAACTTTTAAAAATTCATTAAATACCAAAAATACAAAAAATACGAAAATTCAGTACATTTTTTTAATATATTTTTATGTATTTATTAATTTTTTAAAAATATTTTTTCACAAATTTTTTACTTTTTAGATATATCTAAGTAAAGTGCATCTAAAAAAGTAAAAAAAAAATGTTTAAAATTTTAAAAATATTCAATAAAAACAAAAAAAATACGAAAACTAAAAAACTTAATCCAAAAAACTCAAACCAAACACACTGAATGGAACCACCAAAACAAAACCCTAATTTTTTTTTCTTCTCCTTCCACTCCCACCGTCTCTACCTCTCCTTTTTTTCTTTTCTTCACGTGGCTGCTATTGCTTCAAAACCCAAATCACCAGGTCTCTCTCTCTCTCTCTCTCTCTCTCTCTCTCTTTCTCTCTCACTCAGCTGCACACAGCCCTCTTTTTTTTTCTTTTTCTTCTTAACTTCCAAACCTAATTGACTTCTTATATTATATTATATTATAAACCTAAGTCTAAATATATAATAACCTAATTTCTTATTATATTTTATTATATTATACAAATAAATCACAAATATAACATATATAAATATAAATATCTTATATAAAATCTATATCAATAATTTCTTTATATATATATAAATGTAAATATTCAGATTAATTATATATAATCAACTAACACATTAAATTAATTATATATCACATTAAATTCTTATATAACTACGTAATTAATAAAATCAAAAATAAAATCATGTAATAATAAATAAATAAAGACTTATGAAAAAATCCAAGTTGCTACAATAAATGTTAAAACATAAGTGATGCTCACAAAAACCACAAGAAGTTGCAATGACCTTGCAGTTAACAGACCTTGGTGGGCTCTGAAAGTGTGCCAAATGCCTCTGCAATCATCCTATAAAGTCTGTCAGCATTCTTGCAGATTTCATCCGCAATTTCATTCCAGAGTTGCCTATTTTCTCCGGTCTCTACTAGGAACTTAGCTACCTATGTCAACATACACTTATTATAAAGACGACTGAATATATATATATTGAATAATAAATATCTTGACATCATATATTAAAGCAAGAAACCTTGTCTGGATGATGTCTGAGTGCTGCTTCCCGGTATGCCTTTTTGATTTCTGATGCCATATCAGATGCCTTGATCCCCTGCAGTTGGAATTTTGAAATTATTGATGTCTTTAGAAACCTAACAAACATTTGGAATAATTGGAATCACATGAAATAATTTGGAAACCTAACTCTAGAAAGAAGTATCAAGTTAGATTAGTTCATGATTTCCCCATCTTAAAACTATTGCAAAGAAAAATGGTCAATGTGCGACACAAAACTGAACTTCATATTTTGTTTGCAATTTCTTTTTACAACAAACACCAAACATCATTTGCAATTAACACACATCAAAACGTAATAATAACGTATGGGAAAGGGATACAATTGCATCCAAAAATAAGAGTTTAATAATCAATATTCTGACAAAATCATCCCAAAACTAGATGAATTTTCTAGGAGTTACATACTTTGTACAACAAGAGCTGCCTACAATTGGTAGCAGTGCTTGTTGGAGAGTGTTTCTGCACACTTTTCGTTCATCATTTTCAACATGTCCATTATTCTGATGGTGAGTTATGTGGCTAATTCTCCTATAATTATATATCAGTCATATGCACAAACACCATTTCTTTTCAAACTCAATCTAGACAGATATACAAATATTAGAATAAAAGAGTTAAGATCAAGAACACACCATCCATGATAAGGCACAAGAATTGACGAATGCAAGAGATGTCCAACAACATTGTTCAACAAAGGGTCGTTGGAAAAGCTTCCATGGCCACTACAGATTCAAAAAAAAAAAAACAAAAAACAAAAAATTGAGCCTTCAAATTTAATTTCCAAAACAGGAATTGTAAGCATGTTATGTATATTACCAATCATGACCAAGAACAAAGAGTGCCCAAAACAGGAATAAGTGTGTTTTTAATGGGAAACAACCGTTGATAGTAGAGCTGTTGGAACTGATAAAGACAAGAGTTATCTTATGTTTTAAGGCTGATTCAAGAGATTGTCTCTACTAAGTACAGGAGCTGGTGTCAAATTTACAGCATGTTAGGAAGATACTTCGCTGGAAGGTTGGTTTGAGTGCCAGGTGGTGACCTGGTGTACAGGGGTGGAGAGTGTTCAAGTGGTACCCTGATGCTAAGTGTTATTTGTTATCTTGTGTTTTGCTGTCTTGCTTACTTGTGGAATGGTTGGCAGGGGTGGATTTGTGTTGTATGTCCTCTATCAGCATAGGAGTTTGTGTGCTTGGCTATATGTTCTGCTGAATTGGCTGTGGTTTGCTTTGCTTTCGGGTATGGTTTGTCTCTTTGCAGTGGTTGGTTCCTCACCAACTTTTGATGGTGTCCTAGTGTAACAACCCCGACCCATGATTAACATTAATCCATGCGTTAATTATGCCAAATAAATCATTAAAGTGAAATTTTGCATCATATGTTGCCCTATGTATGTGTTTATATCTGTTTAACGTAGAAATATATGTTCATGTTTTCGTTTCGGTTCGCGAATTGAAGGCCTTATTGGCATCCGATTCAGAATTGACTTGATTTATGTGTTAATTAGAATTTTTAAAATTTTATAGTAGGTTTAATTGAAATTCGATTCGGAATGATTAAATTAGAATAAATTAATGTTCAATTGATTAATTGATCAACAAAGTAATTAGGCCATTAGCCAAGCCTATATAAGGCCACCTCAACACCTCATATACACTTTTTGCACTCCCAATTCCTCTTGATTGAGCTCAAACGTATGAGAGAGAAGGAGAGAGAGAGAGAGGAGAGTAATTAAGATCAAAAGCTAGAGAAAATGGGGATTGCTAGGAATTGTTGGAGAATTGAAGAGCATTTAGAAGTTTAAGCCTCTACTCTTGTGAATTCAAGGTCTAAGGTAAGAAATCTAACCCTTAGTTGTGTAATTGAATCAAGTAAAGGATGTGAACTAACATGAGAATGAGCTACGATTAGAGAATTGTATGCATATGCATATCATAAAGTTTTGAAGTTGATTTTACAAGAATTCTCACATGCATGTTCATATCGTGGTTTTGTTCAAAGAATTCAACTTATTCTTGAGCTTAATGACTCATTTGATCATGTTTTGGAAGGTTGGAATTCATGACATTACATGCAAGTTATGTTATCTAAGTTTCAAGTTTTGTTTACTACAATTGGCTTAGTTTTTGGGCTTGATTTTGCAAAATAGTTTGTAATTCATCATTTACTATGAGTTTCTTAATGTTTTACTAAGTTTTGGTCCAAAATGATGTGTTTTGAAGGATTTGAAGTTGAGTTTTGAGCTTAGGAGCAAATCTGGAAATTCCAGAATTCTGCTCTTACGCTCGAGCGAAGGAATCCACGCTCGAGCGACCAGAAGTCTGCTCAAGCGTGAAATGCAAGCTCCCAGAAGTTCTTATATTTTGCAGTCTGCTCGAGCAACAAAAGTTGCGCTTGGGCGAGGTCATGTCTCTCACGCTCGAGCGAGCGTCGAGGGAGCATCGAGTGGAAAAATCAAACAACTAGCACTTTTGCCGAAGTTTACAGACCGCTCGAGCGAAGGAATGTGCGCTCGAGCGACCACTCACATTTCGCATGTCCGCTCGAGCATAAGAAGTTGCGCTCGAGTGAGGACCTTGTTTTCAGCAAGTTTTTTTAAGTGTTTTCAAGTATATTTTTGCATTCTCATTCCATCCTAGGCATTCCTAGGCCATGATTAAGGCACAATAATGAGGATAAAAGTAGAGACACACTAAGATAAGAAAAGAACAAGGTAAATGTTTTCGGGTGTGTAATTCAGTATATATATTCGTTTTGTACCTGTGTAGGTCACGCGCCGCAAGATATCTGAATTGCCTACTCTATTCGTCTGTTTAGAGCCATTTGTTATTTGTGAGTAATAACTTTGTAAAGTTATGTTAAACTTTAATTATTTTCTAATGATATGACATGATTAGTTTTCTGAAATGCTATGTTTTATGTGAATAAATGATCATCCAAGTTTCTGAAATATATTCGTGGCATCCTTAGCATCATATGATATTTGTCCCTTTATGGGTCATCGAAATGCCTTTACGGCCATCCCTTTATGGGTCATCAGAATGCCTTCACGGTTGTCCCTTGTGGGTCATCGGATTTGTTACCACTAGTGGATGTGCCACGTACTATGATGTGAAATGTATGAATTTAATATGAACAAGTATATGAATCAGCTTCTGATTTGAAATCTGAATATGCATAAGACTCTGTTTCTGATATAAACTCTGATTTCTCATTCTATGATGGACATCATTCATTGAACCCCTTTACTTTGTTATTATTCACTGGGCTCCAGCTCACTATTTATATTATATATGTAGGTGACTAGGCGCAAGACCAGGCCCTGAGTTGATGGCCTAAGATTCTGTTTTGTCAGCCACCATTTGTGTCTGCCGAGGAGGTTCCGAATTGAGTCAGTTTAGTAGCTGCTTTTGTGAATGTAATAGCCTTTATTTCTTGATTTTCGGACAAGATTTTTGTTAATATGTACATGAAATGACATGTAAATACTGTATCTTTTGGCATCACTTGTAAGTTTATTAAAGTTTAAAATTATTTGTCTCATGTATGTCTCCACAGCTCGATGGACTATATATATTTTATGTATTTGCTTCTACAGCCCCTAATTATATGTTATTCCGTTAAGAGGCCTTCGGTAATCCAAGGGTTACTGGCCAGTTATGACGCTAAACCTATAAGGACGGGTTTGGGTCGTGACAGCTAGCATATGATTAGGCAGACTTATCGGTGCCAACCTAGTTGGGATTGGTTTGTTTCGTTTTGATACTCTTTGCACTCATTACTTTTCTTTATTGATGTAATACTCTTTTGGTTCATCAATAAAGTTTATCTTTTGCTTATCAAAAATAAAAAATAAAAGTGGTAAATAATGTCATAATTAGTTGTAAGTAATTAAAATGTCCACTTACTATTTTATTATATTTGACTAACTATTCAATGAGATTTCACTTATTATTGAGTGATAATAGAATGAATGGTAAAGTCGCAATGAATGGTAAGTACAATGAGAACAAATAGTAAGTATTATGTTTATAGATGGTAAGTATTATCTCAATATGTTGTAAGTATTGTTATAATAAGTGATAAGTAATGTCACAATTGGTCTTAAAGTAAATTAAAATGTCCACTTACTACTTTATTAGACTTGAATTATTACTTAATAAGATTTTGCTTACTATTGAGTAGTAAGTAGAACGAATGGTAAGTCTCAATGAGTGGTAAGTACAATGAGAATAAATGGTAAGTATTGTATTTACGGATAGTAAGTATTATCTCAATAAGTTGGAAGTATTGTTATAATAAGTGGTAGGTAATGTTATAATTGGTTTTAAAGTTCAAAAAAAATAAATAAATAAATTCAATCCATTAAGTACTCAATTAAACATGACTTACTACCCTATCATATTAGATTTACTACTCATTTAAACTATACTTACCACTCAATCAAACTCCGCCTATTATTCCATCATATTTTATTTTTCTTACGACTTAGTGAAACCTCATAATTTTTCTTTAATTAGATGAAATGTTATTATAACAAAACATTAAAATTGAATTAAAAACATCATAGAAGGTTAAAATAAAATAGAGATACATGATTGTCCACAGTAAATTCATAAAAAATTGTGAAATAATTAAAACTTCAAAAAAAAAATTGATATGAAATTCATATAAATTATATAAAGTATACAAAATTTATAAGTAATAAAATAAAATTATGGATCTTAAATTATTAAACAAAAATGTAAAATTTTATATTTATTATTCACATTTTTTTTACCTTCTACTTTATAAATTTCAAATTTATTTTAGAAGTTTTCAAAATTTATTATAATTTAATACTATTAGTTTACCAGCTACCTAAAAAGTTAGTTAAGTGGATTTTGCTAATACATGAGGTGAATTTTGTGGAATAGTAAGTATAATCATATTAGTGATAAGTTTGCTTAATTATTGTGGTAAGTTGAAAAATCATATTTTTGTTTCAAAACTAGTGAATACTACATATTTAACTAGATTTCTAACTAATTTATTTTTATAATTTTTTAATAAAATTAAATTTATTTATAGGTCTTTTATTTATTATGCTTATTGTTCACAAAATATTTATAGAAGTTGTTGAATTTGTAAATTAATTGATAATCACACTCCATATAATATTCCTAAATTTATTAAAATATAATATAACCAATATATTTTTCAAAACTATTACCGCTCACTTGTTCAGCCAATTTGTTATTTGATGATGACTTTATCTTTTTCAATGGTAAGTTGAGTTTCATTAGAATAATATTATGCCATCGTTTGAGAAGTCTAAACTTGGGTTTTTTTTTATTAAAATAGTCACAAAAAATAAAATAGATTTTCTAATTCAATAAGGTAAAGTATCACATTCAACTCATAATTATTACATTCTTTTTCTCACAAAAAAATCAAAAAAGCCAAAAGTTCTTCCCAAACGAGACTTTTTAGCCCCAGGGTAAAATAGTTAAAAAAGTCAAAAAGCTAAAAAGTCAACCCACTTTCCAAACGAACCCTATATGCACTAATTAGTGTATTATTTAGTATATCAATTGATGATGTGACATAATTTAAGAAATTTTTAGTATTTATAATTTGTATAATGAGTGGAATCAATAATAATAATATTATAATTAGTGTTAGTACATTAGTTAGTATACTAATTAGTCTATATAATACCATCGATTTTAAGTGATAAGTATTGCCATATTGATAAGTATGATAGAATGTATTAATAACTTAAAAGTCATTTTGTTTCTCTAAAAGCCACCTCTTTTTTCACCAAATTACCTTATTTCCTGAATTTGATTTTAATCATTTCCAATGAATGGTCTGAATTTCTCCTGACTTGAATCTAATGGCTAAAATTAAGAGGAATGCTAGGATCTCAAATCATTTATCAAATATTTTACTAAACTTTTCACACGGATATGAGACCCACACCCATGTGAGTTTGTATAGGTCTCACCCATGTGAGAGATTTGGTAAAAAATTTAATAAATTATTTAGGCTTCATAACGGTAGCGTTTGGTAAAGTTTTAAAATTATAATTTTAAAAATAAAGTTATATTTTGAGTTTATGAGATTTTGGAATTATGATTTGAAAAAAGAAAATTTGTTTGGTTATGAGTTTTAAAAAGTGTTTTGAATTGAGTTTTGCATTTTTAAAATTAGAAAAGTTGTTTGATTCAAAAACTTACAACTTATAACTAAACACACAACTCAAAATTCTATTCAAAACTCATAAATTTTTTTTAAATATTTCAATTTTTTTTTATTTAAAATATAAAAATAACAGGTGCTAATTGCCACAAAAAAAAAAAAAAAACACTGCTCTAGTCAATTGGCTTGTCCACCGGCCAGACGTCCGGAAGGATGACCGAATAAATGTGTTTTTACAAGTGGGTGTGGAATCAATTTTTAAAAATTTTAACCAAACACAACACTCAAACTAAGATGCAGAATTACGTTTTCAAAGCTCCACCAAATACAACCACATTTTCCTAAAATTAATTTATGTATAATATATGAAAACCATTTTTGTGTACCATAGAAAATTCCCAGTTACATCACGACAATATTTATACACATTTTTCTTTCCTCTAATTGTCTAACAAACTATCTAACAAGCTAAGGCCCGTTTATTTTCAGAAATAGAATAGAAGAGATTTATAATTAGGAGATTAATAGTGAGAGAATTAAGTAAAATTGTATTTGTTTTGATGATAGTTGTTGATATAGGGATTGTTAAATTATTTTTATATGAAATAATAAAAAAATAAAAAAAATACCAAAATATTAATCATTAATGTTTAAAAAATATACTCAACATGTAAAAAATAAAAATAAAACAAATAAAAAATGATTTTTACTTAACAAAAAATATATAAAAAATTAAACATTAATGTTCAAAAAAAAAAAAATACCCAACATGTAAAAAACTAAAATAAAAAATAATCTGATAGATTATTTTTCTAATACAAAGTGCTGGAGACCCATCTGAATCCCCTTTCTAAGGGGATTCATAATCTAAAAGAGATTATGAATTCTCTCTCTATCTCTCAAAATAAATATAAAAATAATGAGTCCCACCTCATTATCAATTTCAATTCCCTCTATGTAAACCTAAACAAACGGGGCCCACTGACTTTTCGTTATAGATGGATGAGATATTTTCCTTGTTGAGCTGTGTGACACCACATGTCAAGTGCAGTGCGATCTAATCTGCACAAACAGCGTGCTTGACTTGATGTTGACAATATGCGGGTGCATCAAAAATGATTGACACCTCTAAACGAAGAGTAGTAGAGGAAGCTTCGGAAGAGAAATTTCACTTTATGATTTGATATTCTGATTTGTAATATTGTATTTTTTTTTTATTTTATGTATTATTACATTATTAGAATTGCCATTAAAACTCTTACCTCTAATACTCTCTATCCTTGCTTGGGGCTGCACCAAGTTAAACTGACCTGCGTCTAGCTTCCACTCTTCAACTTATTTGACTAATGATTGATGATGCACATGCTCTGCCGCTTGCTCCGTCTCAATTTTGGACTAATTGTTGAAAAATAATAGTTGTCGGCAACTTTAATTTGGAATTAAAGTGAGATTTAATCATCAATAAAAATAAGTCTGAGTGGTTTTATATTCTCTCAAATAAGAAGATTACAATATAAAAATGATAAACTGAAACCATTGAGCTATAAATGAGAATTATCTCATAAAGTTGGCATTAATAGAAGTTGGGCTTAGGCCTAGACTTGGACTTGGACTTAATTTTAGTCTTAGTCTGGATTGGCCTAGGCTTGTGTATGTGTATATGTTGGACTTAGTCTTAGGCATTGGCTATGTGCTATGCTGAATTGGACTTGTCTTGTGCATATGTTTTAGATTGGGCGTGGATCGGGTTGTGACCTAATATCCGTATCCATTTTGCGACCCATCTAGTTGAATTATTTAAATAGTATTATATATATATATATATTTATTCAATCTTTTAACTCTCATCTTTTGATGATAGAGTGGATGATTATTATGCACATGGGAGTTTTGTACCTTTGTAACTTTAACCCTAAAGGCTAGAGTTGATGGCCATTGATGCTAGGTTTTATGGCACCCTTCATGGTTAAAACCTCTTCCCTACAAGTATAAAAAGGGCCTTTCCTCTCCAACTTAGGAGAAGAGTTTAAGAGAGATTTTTGATGGAAAATGGAAATGTTGTTTTGAGATTAAAAAAAAATATAAATAAATAAAAAAAAAAAAGTTGAAGATGAGTTTTTACACCAAAGAAAAATTTCTTATCTTCTTTTGCTAGTCCCTTCTTTAGTTCTTGTTAGAGATAGTGCAACCATTATCAAGTTCACCGAAACTATTCAGAAGGTGCATTCTGCATTAGCTGGTTTTAACCGTTGTATCCTGAGAGACTGACGTCGGCTTACCTTCAGCATTCATCAGGAGGCGGTACATTTGTTTTAAGGAAACTGTGGTATTATACAGGTTTCGATTTGCTTCATTTTACAAGTTTTATTTTATTGTGAATAGTTTTATTTTAGTGTGAAATCTGTAAATTCCAGCATGTTCTTATTCTGAAATTCAAAGTGATTGTTCAATATGAATCCATTTATTTTGTTTGATTTACACAATTTGTACAATAATCTTAAAATAGATTAAATATACTTTCCCATGAATCATGAATTAGGAGATATAGATTCATGTTACTTGGAAAATATTATATGTTGCTGGTTATTTGCTGTGAGTCATAAATGTTTTTTTATTTTTTAGAAGGGATTTGCCCACTGTTCTGTGTTATATTCACCAACATGGTTAATTGCTTATTGCTTGTGTTTTCGAAAAAAAGAGTCCATTTTTTTTATTATTTATTTATTTATTTATTTTCTTCTTCCAAGATGTTCACTGTAAATTGCTTACCAATTCAATTTGGTTGATCTATTATAGGCTGCTGTTGGAGTATTTTAAAATAGTTGATGATTTTATAGTAGGCAATTGGTCTTATATAGAATTCATGATTTAATATATAGGCATGATGATGTTTGCTTTCCTAGCCAATTGTAGCCCACTGTGTACATGATTTTTTCTTAGGCATTCAATTTAATTTACCACTGTTTCATATGTCAATTAATATATGCAATGGTATTCGAATACGTTTAGATCTCTAAGTAAAATTTACATATTGATTGTTTTAGTATAATTTTATGTTATGAGGATGATTGATAATTTCTTACCATGCTTTGTATATCTTGTTATGTTATAATTTCACAATATAATGTGTATGGTAATGAGTGTTTAAGTTTTAGTTAAAATTGACATGCTAATTAATTGCTACTTTTTTAATACATGTTCATGATTTTCTAGATCCTAGTTTAATTCACATGTTTATTATTTTCTAAAATTTTAAGGTAATTTGCATGTTCTTTATTTTCTAGATTTTGGTGTAGGTTATATGCTCATGTATTATAAAACTCATAGAAAATGAATTTGGACCATATAAAAAAATTTGAAATATTTACGTGGATGAATTATGTTTATATACAAAACAAAATAGGGAGAATTACATATCAGCGAGGTACAGAAAAAATATTTTCAAAAAGCTAAAAAAAGTTTATGATTTTAATTATCAATATTTTTCTTTAAAAAAATGGATGATCTATTTCAAATATATGTTTATTGTTTATTTTTTTGGAAACATGCAATAAAATGAAAAAATTATGATAGTCGGATCAAAGTAATTTTTTTCATGGATAATATACATTGTGGACTTTACAAAATAAACTGTTCAGATTATCGAAACGAGACCCGTGTTGGACCCTACAAACCCCTCAAGTTCTGTCATGTTAAGATCCCAATATAAAAAAAAGCCCAAGCTAAAAAAGAAATATTTTATTCCATAAATTATCACTGAAAATTAATTTAATTCTTATTTTTTTAATAATATCAACCTTACATCTAAATTATTCGATTTTTATTGTACAACAATGCTTCCGACCCCCAGTACGGACGACCCCCAGTCAGACCCCCAGTGACGTGGCAGCATGTGATTGGCTGAAATAAAAAAAAAAAAAAAAAAAACAGTTTTTGCACTAATCAGGGAAGACCCCCAGCACCCCCAGCTGGGGGTCTAAGTCATTTTTCTTTATTGTATCGTCACCATCTGCAATGTAGAGAAAATTACGTACTCTTTTTGCCTTAAATAAAGTCAAGCCTCCTCTACTTGTAATCTATTCAATATGCGAAGAACTGTGGTTTCATTTACAAGTAATTAAAAAATAAATAAATAAATAAAACACGGAACAAACCTACCAGATAAAAGTCACACCGTTGTGGGTGTTAAATCCCACTTCGAAAAATTCATAATGTTACAATTACTAAAGTTTTGGTGAGCTATGATTTGTTTATATGACTTTCAGTCATGGATTACTTGAGATGAGTTTTCCAATCTTTTTTTTTTTTTGACTATGGAAGATATTTATAAGAAGGGTTAATTTGCTAGTAGACTTAATTGTCTGCACCATAAACTACCTCTTAAGTACTTAAGGTTGCCCCTGGTAGCTAATCCAGGCCGGAAAAGCACCTGGAAATCTGTTCTTGAGAAACTCAGGTTGAAACTAGCTCATGGAAGAAGAGACTGCTCTCCTTTGCTGGAAGGTTGACCTTAATCAAATCTGTCATGTCCAGTCTACCAACATACTATCTCTCTCTGTTTAAAGTACCAGCTGGAGTGGCTAAGGAGATAGAGAAATTGCAATCCTCTTTCCTTTGGGATGGATTTGATTTAAGAAGAAAGGTGCATTTGGTCAAGTGGGAGGTGGTCACACTAAACAAACGGTTTGGTGGCTTGGGGGTGAGAAGAATTAATACTATGAATGTTTGCCTTCTACTAAAATGGTGGTGGCACTTTGGGACTGAGAATCACTCTCTTTAGAAAGCTGTAATCTGTAACAAATACAACTTAAGGGGTGGCAGCTGGACTCCTAGTTTGGGTGGCAGTGGCTCCAGAATCTGGTCTGATATCTTAACTTCTGTCCTATCAAGCTCAGTGTTACATAACTTTTATATTAATAATTCCACCATTGTGTTGGGGGATGGTAGGAGGTCTCTATTCTGGTAAGATAAATGGGCAGGAAATGTTTGCCTCAAGGAGGCATTCCCCAGGCTATTCACCTTATCCATTGATAAGATGGGTGTGGTTGATGCCTACTATCAAATAAGAGTTAGTTCTATGGATTGGAATCATGGTTTTAGAAGAGTTTTACTGGCTTGGGAGGAAGAAGAGGTGTCTAGGTTATATGACTTTCTTACAATTGCACTTGATTCATGCAGCTCCCAATCTGACACATTATCTTGGACTACTGGCCCTTCAAGCTCTTTCACTGTGTCCTCAGCTTACAATTGGTGGGAATCTTCTCTTGGACATGCTTTGAGCTGCACAACTATATTATGGAATAACTGTGCCCCTCCTAAAGCCCAATTTTTTGGTTGATTAGCTTGGCATGGCAAGGTCAAGACTGCAAGCTTTCTCTACAGAATTGGGGTCTTGGGTTCAAATGTCAACCAAGCTTGTATTTTCTGCAGTAATAAGCTGAATCTGTTAATCATATCCTCATGTTCTGCCCTTTTGTTTGGCTGATTTGGTCCAACATTGTACGATGGTGGGGTCTCCAGTGGGTGTTACCTGGTTCTGTACCTGACCTACTGTATTGGTGGTTTGGCTACAGGTTGAAAAAACTGGAAAAGAAAATTTGGTTGGCTATTCCTTTTGCTGTCCTCTGGTCCATTTGGAAACTCCGAAATGAATGTGTTTTTAATGGCTCTCAACCTAACCAAGAGGTGCTTTGTGATCTTGTTAAGGTGAGAATAGCACTGTGGGTCAATGCCTCATCACCCTCTTTGGTGTTCTCTGTCAGCGACATTGTTTCAAATTTACAACAGGCTTTATTCTGCCTCAGACATAGTGGCTGATTTGGTCTGCTGTGTTGGTCTAGCTGGTGTGTTGGTCTATGATGGGCTGGCTAACCTAGTCTGGTTTTGTTCTGGCCTTAATTTTGAGTTGCTCTGGTCTATTTTGCTCTGGCTGCTTTGTCTTGAGTTGCTCTGGTCTGTTCTACTCCGCTTTGGTCTGTTCTGCTTTGCTCTGTCTTGTTTTGCTCTGGCTGGTCTTTTAAGCTGTGGCTGGTGTCTCTGCTTTGGCCTGCTCTGGTTTGTTCTGCTGGTTATTTGTTAGAGTTGTATACTGGGCTGCTGGGACATTTATTGGATTCAAATTCTAAACTATTTGTAAAAAGCAGTATTGGATTGATGGGTCTTTTGCTAATGTTGTTATACTGATGGGGTTTGGTTGGAGCCTCTCTAGTTTATGATTGTTGTTTTGGTCTAGTGCATTCTGTGATGAGGTTGATGACGCCTCAACAGATGGAGTTTGCTTATGCTGCTATATTGATGGGGCTTGTTGGACTCTCTTTGCTCTGTTGGAGTCTCTCTTGCTGCTGCTAATGTGTTGATGCTTTTGTGTTCTGCTCTGTTCATTCTTTTGTTTTCTTTGTTGGTCTCTCACCAACTAGGAGGTTGGAGCTTTGTTTAGCTCCAAGCTCCTTTTTATTGATGTATCCTTCATACTCTGTATGGTTTCATCATCAATAAAGTCCTTCTTTTTGCCGATCAAAAAAAAGAAAAAATAAAAAAAAGAAGGGTTAATTTATTTTATTTTTTAAACTATTGTTATTTTTTTCATTTTATCTTTTAAATTATTAATTTCAACTATTTTGTCTTTAATTTTTTTATTTTTATTTTAGTTCATATGGTTCAATTAGTAATAATCTGTTCAAATCAATTAATGAGTAGAACCAGTCATAATTTTATTTAGAGGGTCCGAGGTAAGTGTAGATAAGTCTAAATGAATAAATCTATTTTGAGATTTCTTGATTTTTCAACCAAAGTTACCATGGTTACGAGTAATACTACAAACTTATCCTTATCAATTTAAAAATTACCCAAAAATTAATCTTCACCACACCTCACATGGATCTCACATGAACCCCATACTACATACAATTAATCTTCACTACATAATCACACACTCAAAAAATTCTGGATAGGTAAGTCTGATTTAGTAGACTTCCCCCATTTGTTTTTTTTTTTTTTAAAAAAAAAAAAATTAGCCAAAACCCCTCCGTTGGACCTTTGTTTGATTACAGGACAGCCGAATTTATTTTGCTTCATAAACCCCCCAAGGAAGACGCATAATTGAGTAAGGACAAAGTAAATATTCTTTTTTTTCCCTTAGACAATATTGTCAGAGTAACATGTTATTGTGAGACAAAGTAATATATTACTGTCAAATAGAATAACATATTACTATTTATATTAATTTCAATGATAATAATTTTTTTTAAAAGAATTTTTGAGTCAATATAAATCTTATTTAATAGATCTTGATGAGATGATTCTAAAAACATTAATTTTATTAAAAATCGACATCTAAATTATAAGTTATCTTATTTTAAAATTTAATATTTTGATAATAGTGATATTTGTTAAACTTAAAAAAAAAAAAAAATTATGTTTATCATAAATGTATTAAAATTTTAGTATGAAGGAGGTTTGACTAAAAAACTTTTTGGAAAGGTGCTTTCCCTTTTTGTTAGTGGAAAAATGATCAAGACCCACTTTTCTCCCATCCCCTTTGACCTCCTCTCTTTCTGATTGGCTAATTTTTTTTTTTTTTCTTCTCCATCAATCACCACTCGTCACGTGTGTGTGGGGGGTGATGGGGGTTGCTGATTGAGGGGGTCGAGAGACGGACTTAGTTGACCAATGATTACTTAAAGACTTATTAGTGACAATCACACTGAATTTTTTTCCGAGTGTTTATTCTAATAGAAAAATTGATAACTTTCTAATCAAAAAAAGTCTTTGGCTTGAGAAGTATGTGAAACCGAAGACTCATGCAAATTGTATTTGAAAGTCTGTGTCCGCTCTTTCGGTATATTATTCATAAAAAATTCAATTAATTTGATAATTATAATTTTTTTATTTTATTATGTTTATTTTCAATAAATGAAGGATTTATTTTAAAAAAATAATATTAGCCATCCATTTTTTTAGACAAACTTCATAAAATAAAAAGGTTACGTGATTATCAGAATAACTTATTTTTTTTCATAAATAATATATATAAGGGGTTCTACAAAATAAATAATTTAGATTATTAAAATGGGATATGTGGTAAATCTTGCGTACCTCTTAAATTTTCTCAAATTTAAATTTAAACTTGAAAAAAAAAAAAAATCAACCTACCAAAAAATATCTTTTGGGATATGCAATAATTGCTTCTAAAATTGTGAACATTTTGGCTACATTTGGGAAGTTAGCTATTTTCGTAAGCTATTTTAATTTTTGGTTATTTTAGTAGGTTAAAATTTTTGTATTTGGGAAGATTGTTAGTTTTTTTTGTAGTTCAATGTGATATTTGTGAGAAAAAATCAAATCATTATGAATTTGATATAACATTTTATCTTATTAATTATTTTAGCCTATTTTATCTTTTTATGAATTTTAACCGAAAAAAAGCCAAAAATTCACTCCCAAACAGAGCCATTATTAGCTTACTCCAATTCTCAAACCCTCTCATTCCATTGAGTCTTTATTCCTCAATCAAATTCTATCCTCATTTTTTAGTGTTATGAAAGATTTGTATGATGAAAATTTAGATTTTGATAATGATATCACCATTTATAACAAAGCTAGAATTGAAAACATAAGTTTTAGTGCTTAAAATTGTCGTCTTCTTTTTTTCCTTCCGCACATTTCGATAAACAAGGTCACATTGTGGGACAATCTTAACTGTATTTAGTGAAATAAATTCTGTTTGTGTACTAAACAATAAATGGAATACAAAAGAAATATAGGAAAAAAGAGAGTTTGTTTGATTACAAAAAATCAAACTAGAAATTAAAATCTAATATAAATAAATAAAACAGAAAATAAATTAACAACTTACTTGATTAATTTCTTGAACAATATTCTGATCAAGTCTAGTATTTGACATTGTGTCCTTAAGACAGATTCGTCCTCTCCACGGTGCTTTCAGAATGTGGGCGTGTATCTCCTAGGATAAAATAATCAACAACGAATAAATGCAGCACTACAATTTATTCGCACAACGAACACACTTAGTGTATACACTCTTTCTGACAGAAAATTAATGGAATTAGTGTAGCAAAATGCAAAGATGAATTGCAGCAGACAAGAACGAAAATTGGAATGAATATCCAAATGAGGGACTGCCTTTATATAGGAAATTTCATGGCGGTAAGGTTTGAATTAAACAGGTGCAAAAATTGTTTGAACAAGTATGATACCTGCTCGGTTTAAATGAACAGATATAAATCTGTTGGGTTCAAATTTTGAACAGATAAAAACCGTATTTGCACATATTTGAATTTGTCCAGGTGGGGGGAAAAAAAACGGAGCCCATTTTGAAATTAATTTTCAAAATTCAAATTCCAAAAAAAATTAGAATTTAATTTTAGAAAATAAAATTTAAATGTTTTTGGCCCAAAAAGATAAGTATTGGGCCGGACAAGCCCAACCCAACCACACATCCGCGCCTAGCCTAGCCCACCCGACCGGACGGACGGGCAGCGGCGCACGCGTTCATTTTGAGTCCAATGGGTCTAGCCCACTTTACCCATAACCTCCCTCTCTACAAAACTTGGGTGTCCCTTGGGGCCTACCCCAAGTTCCAACTCCAAGCCTTATAAACCCACTCAAAGTTTCCCACCAAATCAATGTGGGATAAGCTATTATTCAAACCTTAAGGAATTTTCACCAAAAACTCCATTTCCATGGAGCTCACTTTGGCTTTAATTTCCCATTTACCCGATAATGGTTTTGAGCAACCAAATATACCACGTGAATCACAACGCGGCATAGAATGCGTTACCACTTAGACCTGTCAACTTTGGCGCATGGGTCCCACCTAAAAATTAGACCAAAGTTTAGAAAAAATTATGTTTTTTATAGATTTTTTCAAAACCATTTCTAACAAAAACTATTCTTATAATTTGACAATCTACAACTAAAAAATACAAAATGTTTCAAACTTTAACTTCCAAATCAAAATAGATTTTGTTAGGTTTTTATTCTTGGCAATCCCGTTTGACAAAACTTCTTTCAATTGTAATTGTATTCGATCTTTTATTTTAGTGAGGCTATGAGTTTTAGATGCGAATTCAACCCGAATTGCACTTTGTAGAATGTTTCAGATGTTTATTCTTTCATGTTTGCCACTTCGCTGACTATGTTGGGGATCGAGCAAAAATGTAGTTGAAGTTGCTTGTCCGCTCGAGCGGCCATTTGTGCGCTCGAGCAGAGAATCTTTGGTTCCAGAAGTTTGATCGCCTGCAAAAGTACTAGGAGTTTTTTTTTTCACTCGAGCGGTCTTTCCTGCGCTCGAGCGGCCATTTTTGCACTTGAGCGGAGATCGCGGATCTGTTTTCTATAAATAAGTGTTTTAGTCCGATTTTAGGGTACGACTTCCAGATCTTCTTCTTGGATATTAGGGTTTATATCTGGAGCTTCTTTGCTAGTTTCTTTGATGTTTGTTTGAGTTTAAATCTGGTTTGAAAAGTATTCATCAAAGGATTGTTTGTTTCGTTCAATATAAAGGAGAGTGTTGTTCTTCGGTGGATTTCGTAAAATTTGGGCCTGAAGCTTTGGTGGATTCTGAAGTGGCTCATCATCGTGGATTCAACATCGGCGTTGTGGATTCAACATTGGGCAAGATGATTCTGAGGTGAAGACCGTGGCGGAAGAAGCATATAGGGGTCGGTTTAATTCCGGCGTAGATTCGCTAGGTAATTGAAAGTGCACTTGTGTAATTCCTTTTGTCTTCTTAGTAGATTATTTTGTGGCTTTTGCTCGTGTTTTTTTTTTTATCACAATTAGAGGCACTCCAATTGTGGTTTTTCCATGTTAAAATCGTTGTGTCGATTTGTCTTGATTGTTTGATTGGGATTGTTATTTACTGCTTAAAATTGATACATAATCACAAATCAATATCTATGGTATTTCTAGATTTTTCAATTGGTATCAGAGCTGGTCGCTCTATTTTTTTTTGTTTTTTGTTTTTTTTTAAATTTTTGGAGCGAGAACTTGTTTGATTTGTGATAATGGATTCAATTCGTGAGGGAAATTCTATGATTTGACTACCCTTACTTGACGGATCCAATTAATCTTTTTGGAAAGCTGGGATGAGATCGTTTTTAAAATTTATTGATGAAAAAGTTTAGCAATCTGTCATGTATGGGTGGACCGAACTGACGATTACCGTTGATGGAGTAACCTTCGCTAAACCAATTGATAAGTGAGACACAATCGATTACTAAAATAGTAGCTAGAATAGTAAAGCTATCAATTCCCTCTTTTGCGCCATCACACCTGAAGAGTTTAGTCGTATTTGCAATTGTGAAGTCGCAAAAGAGGCTTTGGATATCTTACAAACTATTCATGAGGGCACGTCTTCAGTTAAACGCTCAAAACTTTAAAGGCTCACATCTAGTTTCGAAAACTTTTTAATGAAAAATAGTGAGACCTTTGATGAATTTTATGAGAAGTTGAGTGACATTGTAAATTCCAGCTTCAATTTAGGTGAAAAAATACCAAAATCCAAGGTTGTGGGAAAAATTTTGAGATCCGTGCTTGATCGGTTCCAACCAAAAGTTACGGCTATTAAGGAGGCTCAAGATGTTGACAATCTCAAGCTGGATCATTTGGTTGGAAATCTCCAAACTTATGAGGCACACAAAAATTTCAAAAAGAAACAAAAAGATGATATTTCTTTTAGTAGTGCTCATACAGTTGGAAAGGATTCTGATGAGGATTGTGAGATTGATTCCAAGATTATGGATGCTTTAATAAAACAATTTAAAAAGTCTTTTTTGAAAAAGAATCCTAATCTTTTGGAATCAACTCATAAATCCAAAGGCAAAGATAAATTCAAAATTAATTCTATAACCCAGAAGAAGAAAGGAGTAATACAAGGGAACTCTAAAAGAGTCCAATGCTATGAATGCCAAGGATTTGGCCACTTTGCTCAAGAATGCCCTACTCGTTTGAGGAAGAAGAAAGCCTTCGCTATCACTTGGGATGATGAATCAGAGTCTGATAAAGATGAAAGTGACAACGAAGCACAAGGCGAAGAGGGGCATGAACAATTCCTTTCTTTCATGGCGGCTTCCGAAACTGAAGGACAAACAGAGTATCTAAAGAGGCCGGTTCAGAATGACACTGATGATGAATCCTTAGAGAGTGATAATGAAGAGTTTCAGCAAGCTTATGAAAAGTTGTATAAGGAATCTCTTAACTTATCCAAATTGAATGACAAACTCACTATGAAACTCCAAGCATGTGAAAGTGAAAATGTCAAACTAAAGGAGGAGATTTCCAAGGCTAGGAATAATGCTGTCAAGATATCTAATGATCGACAAGCTCTCTGTGCAAAACTTCTGACTTATGAGATAGAGAAGAATGAGCTACAGCAAATCTATGCAACATATGAAGAAAAGATTAAATCTCTCGAGATGCCTCAAGTTGCTTTGGAAGAACTAGTGATCAAGAAAAAAGAGGAGCTCAAGTGTGCTATGGCTACCATTGGTATTTGGAACAAAGGATCAAAGACTTTGGACAATATCATTGGGTCTCAACAAATGTGTTATGACAAGAGTGGCATTGGCTTTGGTGATAATAAAGGGCAAAAGCGGAGTGCATCCACATCTTATGATACAAGAACTCAAGGGCAAGGAGAGCAAAAGATTCAACAAGAGGAAAGACTTCTCAATCTTCCCAGAGTTGGTAAGGTCAAAGAAAAGAAGGTACACCCTGTTTTTATTTGTCATCATTGTGGTATGTATGGTCATATTCGCCCTTATTGTTATGAGTTGCATAGGAGAATGTCCTATAGAGATGGAAAAAATTCCAACATCTATAGGGTATGAGACACTTCATTGGTGGTAATGAGATAAAGTGTCATATTAGACCTCGTTGTTTTGATTTTCTTGAGATCAAACATGAACAGATGTTGTGTTTGCCTAGACCTAGGAATAGAAAGTTGGAAACCAAGTCGAGACGGATTCCCATTGAAGGGGAAGGGGAAGGGAACCATAACGTCAAGGCACCACCCAAGAACCGCAATTCTCACAACTTTGTTCATACTAAAGCGGTTTGGGTGAGAAAACTTGACTTGTGTTAATTTGTTTATTCGTTTTAGTTTTTAGGTTTCTATGTGTTTTTTTCTTTTTGGGTCATTTAATGTGTGGTATCATTTAATGTGTGCTTGTTCATTTTTTTTTATCTAGCGTTGTTTTAGGGAAAAAAAAAAAAAAAAAAAAACCGAAAAGATTTTCCTAGTATGGTTTTGCAAGATTGAAATTTTTGAGATGTTCTTGTTGCATATTGGATTTGATGAGAATATCCATTGCATGTTAATATGTGTGTGCTTTCTCTGGTCATTACTTATTTCTGAGTGTGTGATCTTTGATTAGTATGTCTCATTCTGTACACACTCTTGGGTTAGCAAATATCGGAGTCTTCCACCTTAGTGATCATTTTTCTCTATGGACTTCTGGCATTGTATCTTTTGCTTTTCTAGAGGAATTGACCTATCAGTGACGGAGGCAGGAATTTAATATAGCGGGGCACCTATTAATCACAATCTCAAAATTTTTCTTCCCCAATTAATAACAATAACATAATAATAATTTTTCGAGCTAATGTTAAACATTAAAAATTAATATTCATTACAAATAGTTTTTAATTTTAAATTTTTACAATTGACCCCGACGAGTTTTCATCTTTTGAAATCTTTCCATAATAGTATCATTGTCAATGCCATAAAAAATATCTCTCTCAATATAGACAACTAAGCTATCATTCATCCATTCATCACCTAATCGGTTCCGCAACCGATTTTTCACAATATTGCTAGCTGAAAATATCCTCTCAATAGTAGCAGTTGCAACATGTAAGATTAATGCTAAAGTCAAGAGCAAATACACCAATGGATATACTTTGTCTCTTCCACTCTCCACCATTTTCTTAGCAAGATCGGCAATTCCATTCAACATTGAGAACTCACTGCTGGATAGCATGTCGATAATATATGTGTCAAGTTGATCATTAAGTACCATGAGCTCCACTGAACAAAATTCTTTGGGATAAAATTCAGCAAGATGAATTAACTTTTTCCTGTCAAAACTAGAGAGAGAGTCAGATGGATTCAAACATGCCACACGAAGTAACAACTCAGTGTTCGACTCAGTGAAACGAACATTTAGCTCTTGAATTTGCATATCCAAAACAGTGTAGAATAACTCAGCGCGATAGTGATGTAAGTTTGTAATTTCTTGAGCATTGCACTTTTTTCTCGCTTGAGCTACAAGCATATCTTCCATTTGGGGAACATCAATTTCTTGCTTTTCACAAAAAAGACAAAATATCATCAAGTAAAGATGTCCACCCACTCTCCTTCATCTTTTGGAACCGTACTTTAGAAATTTGAACTAAATTAATGGCATTAATAATATCTTGATTTTTTCTTTGTAGTGCTTGCGATAACTCACTTGTAATAGCCAATATCATTTTCATCAAATGAAGGTTGAATACAAACTCAAATGATTGAATTGAGTCCAACAACACTCGTTGCTTTGAATTTGAACCATCCTCCGAAATCATTTCAAGCACATCAATCACTGTTGAAAACATACTAGCCAAATTGACTAAAGTACCATAGTGTGAACCCCAACGTGTATCACCAGCACATTTAAGATTAGTTTCTTGATTTAAGCCTTGCCCACTAGATAGCTCTCCAGTATTAAGTGCCTCAGCAACTTTTGCAGCTTGTTTCTCCCTAACAATATCTCAACATTTACATGATGCTCCAACAACATTCACCACATTAGAAACCAAAGTGAAAAGTAAAGCAATTTGATTATGATTCCTTGCCACGGCTACAAGTGCCAATTGTAATTGATGAGCAAAACAATGAACATAATATGCACAAGGATTTTCTTTTAGTATAAGTGTTTTAAGACCATTGAACTCACCTTGCATATTACTAGCCCCATCATATCATTGACCCTGCAATCTGGAAATACTCAATCCAAGTCTAGAGAATAAATTTTCCACAGCTTGTTTGACTGAGAGAGCATTCGTATTAGCAACATGCTCAATACCCAAAAAACGCTCAATCACTTGACCCTTTTTGTCAACATATCGTATTACAACTGCCATTTGCTCCTTGATTGATATGTCACGGGCTTCATCAATCAAAATAGAAAAAAGTGCATCACCAAGATCTCCAATAATCACATTGATAGTTTCAAATGTAGCCACATTTACAATGTCTTTTTGAATATCAAGAGATGTCAACTTGAGATTTTGTGGAGCATTGCTCAATGCAACCACTTTGACATCTTCATTATGATCAGTAAGAAACTTAAGAAGTTCAAGAAAATTTCCTTGGTTACTTGAATTTTCAGATTCATCATGCCCACGAAATGCAACTCCTTGTCTTAGAAGAAATTTGACACAATCAATCGATGAATTCAAACGAGTTCGATACTCAATTCGAGCTTGATGAGATTGTTTGAAAAAAATAGTTTGAATATGTTGGTTTTGGTTTAACAAGTCTTGACATTTACTCGAAGCTTGATTATGAGCACTATTAGGACCTCCAACATGATTCTGAATTTTTTATTTTTTCTTCCAATTTGAGAAACCCTCACCAACAAAAGAATCGCCACCAGCTTGATCTCCAATATCGGATTTGAAAAGATAACAACATAAACAAAATGTTGCATCTTTTGCTACGCTATACTCCAACCAATTAGGAAATTCACTAAACCAAGCCTGATTAAATTGCCGAAGTTTTTGTCCAAATGGTTTTTGTGGAAAATTATGATCACGAGGTTGACAAGGACCTTTTTGTAGATATGTCGTACGAATTTGGTCTCGATCATTAGCATTATAGTCCATAATCCGAGGTCGTAGTCCTGGATCTGCAGGAACGTCTACTAAGTTGATTTATGTGCGACTTTGTTTTGCGGAAGAATAATTATCATCTTCTTCTTGAGGAAGAGATGATTCCAACTTTAATTTTCTTTTGAAATATTTCTCCATGATTGTTTGAAAAAAACTAAAAATCAAAATAAAAATTCATAATCAAAATCACAAATCCCCACAAATCAAAATCTCCAATGTTAACACAAAGCAAAAAATTTAAATTAGCACAAATCACAACAAATCAAAATGTTTAATTTTAGCACAAATTATAACAAATTAAAATCCCTAATTTAAATATTAATCACTGAAAATTAATATTTTTAATTTTAGCACAAATCAAATCTCTAATTTTAGCACAAATAACAACAAACCAAAATCCCTAATTTTAATATAAATCACCACCAATTAAGATTCATAGTTTTAGCATATCAAAATCTCTTATTTTAACATAAATAATAACAAATCAAAAAATTTTACAAATCAAAACTTAACAAATAACTATAAATTAATACTCATAATTTTTATCTAAAAGTAAAAAATAAATAAATAAAGTTACCTATAAACAATGAAGAGAAGATACCAAGGTTGTAGTGTGGTCCCAAATTTATGTTGTGTGATCCTAATTTTGTGAATCACGAGTTGGCAAATTGCAAAGCAATAAAGGGAGACAAAGAAGACAAAGAAAATACAAAGATATTTAACAAGTACTGTGAATAAATAAAAAAATAAAGAATTTTATACACTTTTAGGATTTTAGGGTTTTAGCCTTACTGTAATTGGAGTTGTGTGTACCTATCCAAAAAAAAGATTATGTGTCAATATTTGATTGGGATTGGGATTCTAAAAAAAAAAAAAAAAAAAAAAAAAAAAGGAAAAAAAAAAAAAAAAAAAAACCTGGGTGCGTGTGTGTCAGTAGGTTTGACATATTTGGAAGGGCTATGTATTAGTATTAGGAGGGGCACTATAGCACAGTGTGAAAGCAGACCCCACTAAAAAATAAAAAAAAATAAAAAAATTCAAAAGTCAGGGGAGGGGGGGCACGTGACCCCCCTAAGCCCCAAGTCCCTCCGCCACTGTGACCTATACTAGCATATCATGGGTGATGTTGAGTCTCTTAACCACCTTCTATCTTTTTGCATCTCCACGGTTTTCCCCTAAATTCTTTGTAGTTAAGGCATGAGGAAAAGGCTACCTCAGAGTCACCAACCAGGCTATCCTTATTTTCTCATGCTTCTCTAGTTTGGTTTCCATACTCTTGAGCGTGTCAGCCGCCAATGAGTGTGCAAAAGAAAGAAAAAAATGGTGCAAAAGAAAGAAAAGAAAAGATGTGCAAAAGAAAGAAAAAAAAATGTGCAATAGAAAGAAAAGAAAAAAAGTGCAAAAGAAAGAAAGAAAAAAAAAAGTTTCATTGATTGAGGGGGAGCCTCCGCTTTTACTCACCAAATACCCCTTGATTTCTAATGGTTTGACTTTCCTTAGTTGTGTTAAGATTCTCTTGTCGGAGGTCCAGCTATCAGATCACTACTAGGATTTGAATCTAGTATTTGTCGAACTCCAAGAGTCACACACACACACACTTTTTTCATGGGATCTATGCTTTCACATAATGCATCACTTTCTTTTATGAGGAATCTTCTACAGGCTGTGCACATTGTGTTTTCAAGTAATTGTGTTTCTTGGATAATCATGTGTGTTTTTAAGATACAAATTTGAAATTCCTTGTTTGCTTCACCATATTTTGTTTTTGTCTTTTTCTTCTTGCTCACTGTTTTCAGTGTTTGTGGTTGTTTTTAGTGAGAGGGGAGTTTGGTTCATCTTGGATTGGTTTGCTAAGGGAGTTTGGCATTAGTTGGTTTGTGTGTTGCTATCCACTGCTTGTTTATTACTTAGTTCTCGTAGGTTATTAATTTTTCCATCATCTGGTCCCTACTTGTGTGGTTTTTTATCTTGCTTTCATTGTTTGAGCTTTCTTTGTCAATTCGTGACAAAAAGCGGGAGAAATGTTGTCGGGTGCATGTGTCTTAGGATTTCATATATTCATGCCATGTATCGGGTGCATATGTCTTAGTTTTCATGTTTTCATGCTACATGTTTGTAGACAGCCCACTTTTGACTGCCCGCAAGACTCGGACGCTTGATTCAGTACACTCAATGATGAAAGTTGAATTACGAATTTGCAGCGATTCGGAATCAATCAGGCTTCTGAAATAGCTTCACATCTTCAACATTTACCTTGTTTGAATCCTTGGGTCTCATTTCTAGACCATTTCTCACCCTAAGCTGAGTTTGAACAAAAAAAACAAGGGAGGCCATCAAGGCCCGGCCGTGCATTGATGATAGCCGGTCATGGCTATGAATGGCTGGCCGGCCTTCGATGGCAATAAACATTGTTCTGGGCGAGAGGCCGCCAGCTATCCATTTTTGAGGATATTTGTCACATTTTCAGCTCGAATTCTATAAAACCGAAGCTCTGGGATTGTTTTGAGGGTCGAAAAAATATCTAAAAGAGAGATATACACCCTTAAGAGCCTTGACTCCTCCTTCTTCCATTGCAAAGCATCCTTTGAGCTAACCTAGTTTGCTTACACCACCTATACACACCATAAACAACCTTGTTTGATCATCCTAAAGCCTTAGTTGATCTTGAGGAAGTGTATTTCAAGCTTGAGAGTGCATTGAAATTGAGTTTGAAACTCTAAAAGCAAGCTAGCCTCTTGAAAGGTATAAGCTTGCTTCCTCTTCCCTTGCTCTCATTTCAGTTCTTTACTCTATTGTTCTTGCTGTTTTGGTTGTTTTTGAGCTTATCTGAAGTGTTGGAGTTGAGTTTGGAGGGTTACCAAAATGGTAGAAAGAGCTTGCTCTTTCTACACGTTTACTTCATAACTCAAATTCTTCTCATTTTTACTCTTTTTCTTTAGTATTCAAACTAATTTTCAGAGGTTTTAAGAGGGCTGAAAATCATGCTTTGAAGCTCCAAAATGAAGGGATTAGCCACCTCTCTTTATTCTTGTTATTTAGCTTCAATTCTTATCTTTGTTGCCTAGCTTTTTGCCCTCTTTTCATGCATGTTTTATCTCTGATTTGCATGTATTTGGGACTGTTTTGAGGTTATCTAAGCCTTTCTATTTGGTTCACACCTTGTTAGACACCCTTGAGGTTACATAGTTAACATGCCTTTTGCTTAAACATGCTTTCTTAGTTCATTTCACATGCTTTGAGGCTGATTTTCAATCAATAAATGGATCCATATCTTTCATTCATGAGAATGGTTTTAACCAATTGAGGTTACTCAAGGCATGTAAAGGAGATCTACACTTATTGGCTTAATCTCTTCGGAGATTCATCGTCAACGGTGTAGTCTCATTCTCATGTTTTAGAGGGACCTCTTGTTTGACATCACTTCTCGGATTAGAGGACTTTAAACATCATATTTGGACAAATGGACTAATAAATGGTAAGGCCTAAAACAATTGGTTTAAAACTTGAATCAACACACTTAAAGAAAATGGCTGGAAAAGCTTGAACTTGGCCGGACGTTATGCCAAGTTCCTTGTATCAAGGGTTATCAAGCATCAATTCATGGTGTTTTTTGTGTCCTTGAACCGTCTCAACTTCCTTTTTTTGAGTTCATTCCATGACAAAAAGGGAAGGGTGGTCTTACTCTTTGCATTTTATTAACTTTTGTCCAAAATTGCATTCGAGACCATCAAGCAATCAACTTGCTCATTGATGGCTTTTGGAATCAATTTCTACCTTCTCTTGAGGTTTTCCTATGACAGAGAAGGAAGGGAGGACAAACAAAGCTTGAAAATACTTCATCTGCACTGATTTCACCTCAAAGCACAAAAACAGAGTTTGCACCAAATCAATGCACGGTCAGCCCTCCGTAGGCCCGACCGGCCATCAGTAATGCACGGCCAGCCCTTGGTGTGTGTGGCCAGCAGTGCAGTTTTGTAGAAACAGAGGCAGTGGCTGAAGGTGAAACAGAGGCAATCTAGGGCAGACAGAGCAACTTTCAAGTTATGTGCATGCAACCTCCATCCATCTCCTTTGGTGCTTGCATTGAATGTGTTTGATCGTTTAATTGTTTTATTAGCATAACAAATTGTGTTGTAATATTTAATTAGTCTAATTAGTTGTAGCTAATTAGTTGGTGTTGTAATATTTAATTAGCTTAGCCTAGTTAAATTATTAATTAATTAGCTTAGATAGCTAGTTAATTATTCATTTGAAGTGTTTTAATAATTAGTTAATTAGTTTAGCTATTTATTCGGGTTTTGTAATAATTAGTCTAATTAGCTTAGTTAGATTAGTTTTAAATTAGCTCAGCTTAGCTAATTAGTTTTCGCTTTATTCATTCGGACTCTACTTTGCAAGAGCGTGTTGTAATAATGTGTACGTTTTCCAACTCCACGTCTTTCTCCCTTTTATTTACCTGCTTTTGATGGTTGAATTAGGGACATATTTCAATTAGCATATCGCATGTTTGCATCCATTCATTTGACTTGCATGCCCCGAGGCTCGGCGCATCATTTAAACTGCATCGTTATTTCAATATATTATTTGAATACGTGTTTATCGCATATTGTTCAAATCGATTCATATGCCATATTAGTAGTCGAGCCTATTAAATTGCATATTACATGTGTTGCATTAGTCATTTAACATAGTTAGAATCATGCATCATTCTAACTAGTTTTGTTTTGGCTTGGAGTACTCGGTAAGTTTTTGTGCTTTAGTATACTTGCACGAGTGTGATTGCCATATTGTCATGTTTCGCATGCTTGCCATGAGGCTATGTGTTTAAATGCTAAACTGCATGAATGCCTATGGATGAAGGCTTGTTGTTTGAATTGGAATAATTCAATGAATGTGTGTTTTAAGCCCATTTTGTTGTGGCAAAATCATGTTTTAAGCCCACTATGCTTTGTGGAAAAATCCGTATCTTTAAGCCCACTTGAGGTGGCAAATTCAAACCATTTTCGCAAACAAACATGAGTTGAATTATTCCAACTTGAGCAAACTTGTCTATACTTGCATGTGCGCGTCACATAGTAATGCTAGTTTAATAATCGGAAAAAGATCACATAATGTTTATAAAAAAATCATATCATGATTAGTAGAGGCCAATCTTTGATCAGGCGCGTGGGGGTGCTCATTTCAGGACCTTCCTCTCTCGTACCCAAGTTCCCAAGCCGAGGCAACTTTGGTGATGACGGACACGTGGCCTTTGGCATGAGTCAGGGTTTCCTAAATTTTTCCAAAAATAAAATATTTAGGTGGCGACTCTGTATCTAGCAAAGCAGTCTAATTTTGGCATTATTTGATTCAAAATCAATTTTCTAAAAAAGATTTGCTAGATTTGGACTCTTTGGTGATTATCAGTTTCATATTGCACTTGTGAGATTAGATTCAGAACTACGGGAGTCCGAACTGTGAGGCCTTTCTTTCAAACCTTCCGAAAGGGGGCGCGAAAAAGGCAAGCCACAGCTTCTGGCGACTCTATCGGGGACTTAGAGAACTTGACTCAAACTCTTGATATGTTGTTTTATTTACACTTATGTGTTTCTTTGCATTTGCATTTGCATCGGTGCACTTAAGTCACAGCGTTTGCCATCTATTATTCCTGAGCGGTTTGCCTAAGGCTTGCTTGAAAAAGCTTGCAAAAGGCTGACCGGTTGCGGGCTCTGCCATGATGGGAACACAACCCTTGGATTTGGACTACCGCTGTACCGTTTGATCCTCCTTTCAGTTCTCGGTGTTAGGTGCGAGAGATATATTAGGTAGTCTTGCTGAGGTACCCTTTTTAACCAATTGACCTAGTTGCATATTGGAAGCCATAGAGACTGTTCCAAACTAGGGCAGGTTGCTCACCCGAATGCAGGAATTGTATAAAACCGCTTGTTTGCGTAGTGAATCCTTAGCTCCTGATGAAATTAGGACAAGATAACCCTACCCCATCATAGGGGTGTTTTGGCTCTCACTTGCTTGATACGTGCTTTTAGAGTGAAACTCTGCAGGAATGTATGTATTAGTTGCAAGTCTGGGTATCAGTTTTTGGGAGGCAAAAATTCAGTGTTGAGTACAGTTCTCCAGCTTACGTTTGCAATTGCGTGTTGTTTGAATCTGAGCCGAGGTGCTATGTGGTTTCTGATTTTTGTTTCTTTTTGCTTTATTTTCTTTTTGCAAGGTAATTTACACCATTGCTTCAGACGAGTCTGTTACCCCCCAAGCACTCTAGACCCGAGTTAGAAGGATTTGTAGATCTGGGGATCTAGTTAGGGGACAGCCAATGTTTGTTTCACTCCCACCGGTTACTAGACGGAGGAGGATTCGACAGAACTCGTCAATTCAACAGTCACCGTTTACCTCGTCTGTGCCCAGTCAAGCCCAATTATCTACTTCTACTCCGGATAGAGAGTACTCGCCAGTTCCGGTAGTTCAAAGTCCTCCAGCTAACATGGAAGATATACTTTGACAACTCTAGCAAACTATTGAGGCCATGCAGCTAGATGCTGCCCGCCAAGAGGAAGTCACCGCCCGCCAAGCGAAAATTGCAGCCCAATAAGCTGAGTTGATCACTAGGTTGCAGCAACAACAGCCGCAACATGCAACAGCCTCTGCATTTCATTCACCCCCTGCAAACCTTCTAGTACCCGGAGTTACTACTTCCACAGCTAATGTCCAGGAAAATGCGGGCATCCCAATGGATCCGATTCCACCCCAAACCTCCAGAGCACCGACATACCAAATGGAGGCCCCCTTTGAGTTTGAGGTTGACCCTACTGCGTTGAAAGTGAGCAAGCTGGAAAAGCTCTTTAAACGAGCACATGACGTGAATTCGATCCCTGACATAGATGATGGCTATAGTAATTCGGCAATGACATTGCCAGATAGATTCAAGATGCCGCATATAGACTGGTTTGACGGTTCCGGCGATCCTATGGTCCATATACGGCTGTTCTCTGACATCCTGCGACCCATGGGTCTCACTAGATTATAGAAGCTGTCGCTCTTTGGCAGGACCCTGTCGAGTATAATGGCCATCTGGTATGCCAAACTTCAAAACTTTGTGAAGAGAAATTGGGAGGAAATGGCTAAGGCCTTCATAGCACAGTACTCCTATAACACCCAGGTCAAGGTCACTACTCGTGATCTCGAAGCAACTCGCCAGGAGACGAAGGAGGGCTTCTCCAATTTTGTGACTCAGTGGAGGGCCAAGGCCCCCATGATGACCATCCGAACTGCTGAAAAGGACCAGATCAGAATGGTGGTCCGTAACCTGCAACCAAGACTGTTACAGAAGATGATAGTCTTACCTCTGTCTACTTTTGCTAACCTCCACGAAATAGGGGTACAAATAGAGGATGCAATGAAGTAGGGTCTGATAGGCCACGAGAAAGAGCAGCCCAAGAGGGCTTTCACACGTAGTTCCAATGCTACTACTAGCAGTAGTACAACTGCAAGGTGTAGACACCCCATTTTTGACCGACCTTAAGACTCAGACGTCACCGATTGAGCGCTCGGTGATGTTGCATATTGTGCTCGTTCAGAAGTCTCAGAGTCTCAGCCGTGAGCCCTGCCTCCGGACTTCCGAACCCTCTTCTGTACCTTGTCTCGGTTTGCGAACCAGACTCGGTTTTCTTTGTTTCTTTTCCTGAGGGGAGGGAGAAGTCCCGTAGACCATCTCTCAGTGGCCATGGGCTACATTTCGTGGCCGTAGGCCATTTTGCCCATTTCGGAGCCCGGTTCCCAGTTTTCGGAGCCGTCAGGCCGTGTGCCTCGGTTCGGGACCGCCCAACCATCTCCGATTTCTCCGATTTTTGGCATGCATCTCATTTACTCCCTTCCAAGGGACACTGGGGTCTCAGACCCACTTCGTGGCCGAACGCCACTTTCGGTGCTTACAGCCTATTTTCGGGACCCCGAACTGCGTGATTTGGGCCCCGAGCATTCATTTTGCATCGGTTTTTGTTCATTTTCGGTGAGTACCTTTGTTTTATCATATCGAGGGACACTGGGGTCTCAGATACCCACTTCGTGGCCGAACGCCACTTTCGGTGCTTACCGCCTATTTTCGGGACCCCGAACTGCGTGATTTGGGCCCCGAGCATTCATTTTGCATTAGTTTTCGTTCAATTTTGGCAGGTACCTCTGTTTTAGCACCAGGAAGATCACTGGAGGGTGGGAGGACAGCAATTGTCTCAGAAAACCAGTTTCACTCCTCCGGCGTCCGTTTTGCTCACTTCCGGGCTAATGTTGAACACCCTAGGGATATTTTCTTCGAGCCGAGACTACATATTTGTGATGAGGCGACATGGGAGGACCCTAAAAGGTGGTGGTCGGCCAGTAATTGTTATTTTCATTTTTGAGCCTCTCTTTCAAGTTGAATGTTGTGCCTCCTGTTTCAGAGTTGACAAATTCCAACCATGGGGTCTTGTTCTACACACCTGGGAGGACACCAAAATATGGTGGCCGGCCATTAATTGTTCACTTCATTTTTGGCCATGGCCGGCCGGCCATGGGGAGTGGCTGGCCGACCAGTGGAGTGGCCGGCCGGCCATCTTCAAGAAAAGCACCTGGCCGGCCTGCTTCCTGCTTTTGACCACTTTACAGCTGTCCAGCTGTTTTTCCAAATATCTTTTGCCTCCGAGGGATATTTTGGGAGGGAAAGCTTGGATGCATTTCCCTCCCTTTTACACCCCTTTCTTGCCCATTTAAGGGGCTGACCTCCTTCTTTGTTAGGGTTAGCAACTTTCTTCTCAAGAGCATATCTCCCATTGCCTCCATTTCCCTCTCCAAAAGCTCCAAAAACCTTCAAGTTTCTAGCCCACTTGTTCATCAACCCTAAGCTTCACCATCACCACCTCCATTCCAGCAGCAAAGGAGGATTTTTCAGAGGCTAAGAAGCAACAAATTGAAGCCAAGAAGCAACAAAAGCTTGATCTTCAAGGGTAAGTCACTATTTCCCCCTTTTGAGCACATTTTTGCATCAATTCTTTACCCTACTTGCTCTCTGTTTTGGGCTCCGAACCCTACTGATTTTAGGCTTATTTTGAGCCCCTCTACAACATTTTAGAAGGGCTCAACCTTGTTTGTCACCTCTATGATGCACCTCTTTCAATATCACTCTTTGTGCCAATATTTTGCATGCTTTGTTTGGATTATGAGTGATTCATTTTAGAGCCTGATATAAACTGTGAGTGGGCCTCTTTTGAGCCCCTCTTAAACATTGAAGAAGGGCTCAACCATGTTTGGTGGTTCTATCATGCACTTGTTTTGTAATTCTTCCAATTTACCGTAAAATTGCATGGTTTCTTCAGCCTATTTGAAGTCTGATTTTGAGCATGCCATTAACTGAGATTGAGCTTATTTTAGGTCCCTCTACAACATTGTAGAAGGGATCAATCTTGTTTGGGGCCTCCATGCATGGCCTCTCTTTGTACCTCTCTTTGGCCCCATTTTGCATGTCTTTTTTAAGCTTATTTGGCTTCTGATTTCAGCCTTCATCAGGCCTGAAAAGAGCCTTATTTTTTCCTTCTTGTCATGTTTTGTTCAGGGTCTTATGCTATTTGGTGAATACTTTTGGTACTTCATGTTATACCCTCTTATACCCCCTTATTTTTGCATGCCTTGCTAGCTCATCATGCTTCTGTTTTTGAGCCTTCATCAGGCTTTGAAAGAGTCTTAAAATAACTCATTCTTCATGTTTTGTTAAGGGTCTTAGGCTGTTTGGTGCATCCTTTTGATACCTCATGTTATAGCCTTTGTTGGCTCATATTTTGCATGCTATTTTGAGCATATCTACATACTGAATTGGGGAATGTCATCTCTTGTAAATGTGCATATTTTTAGTCCCTCTTTAATGTTGTAGAACTGTTTTTTTCAGTGTGGGCATTGTACATATCACTTGTTTCATTGTTCCCCTCTTTTCCCCCATTTTTGCATGCTACTTTGCCATACTTGTGGCTGTTGTTTGGCCCTGCTTTGTACTGGAAAAATGCTAGTTTAGGGACTGCCTAGCATCTTTCTTTACACTTCATATCCATATTGTGCATGTTAGGCATAGCTGCAAGTCATTTCGGGTGCTTAGCATAGCATTTCGGGCATCGGGTGTAATTTTGCTATAATTCGAGGGCTGTTTTTGCATCATTTTGGCTGCTGAAATTTGCATTTTCCATATACCATATGCCACATCTCATTTGTATACCATTTTCATGATTTATGCCATCGTCTCGGTTTGCGTGCCCGTGTGCACGCATTTCGAGACACTTCATTTTCATCTCACGGCCTCTTATGTGAGTGTGGCTGAGGCCCTCTCATGTTAGTGTAAGCCCAATTTGCATTTGGAGTGCCATTTCATGCTTTAGTACCATTGCCTCGGCTTGCGTGCCCGTGTGCACGCATTTCGAGGTACTTCATTTTTATCCGACGGCTTCTTATGTGAGTATAGCTGAGGCTCATTCATATTAGTGTAAGCCCGATTTTGCATTTTCATGCCTTTATATCATCGCCTCGGTTCGCGTGCCCGTGTGCACGCATTTTGAGGCGCATCTTTTTCATCTCACGGCCTCTTATGTGAGTGTGGCTGAGGCCCTCTCATGTTAGTGTAAGCCCAATTTGCATTTGGAGTGCCATTTCATGCTTTAGTACCATTGCCTCGGCTTGCGTGCCCGTGTGCATGCATTTCGAGGCACTTCATTTTTATCCGATGGCTTCTTATGTGAGTATAGCTGAGGCTCATTCATGTCAGTGTAAGTCCATTTTGCATTTTGTATGTCATTTTAGCATCATTGCATTCCGAATGCTATTTCCTCGGTTTGCGTGCCCGTGTGCACGCATTTCGAGGCACTTCACTTTTCATCTATTGGCCTCCTGTGTGAGTGTGGCTGAGGCTCACTCATGTTGGTATAAGCCCATATTACATTATCATGCCATTTTTAGTCTCATTATATCGCGTGTGTCATTACCTCGGTTTGCGCGCCTGTGTGCACGCATTTCGAGGCATCTCGTTTTCACCAGCATAGTGCATACTAGGTTGTATCTTAGATTGCATTCATGCATTACCTCGGTTCGCGTGCCCGTGTGCACGCGTTTCGAGGCATCTCATTTTCATCTGCATTGTGCATACTAGGTTGTATCTTAGGTTGCATTCATGCATATCATGCATATTGCATCGTGTTCGGGATAGGAGTTAGCCCGGGCACGGGAAACGAGGCACGTTTCGTACTCCGAGTGACGGAACGGGTCTCAATTCCCAAGTCACCGACACTCCGGATTACCCATGATGGAGTTAGGTTTTGTTGTAGCATTCATGTGCATTCATCCTATATTGAGTTGTGCAATTCGGCTCCTCGGCCATCACGCATCGGTATGCGTGATTGGTGGCACGAGGATCGAGGCATGCATATATTTGTGAAATACATTGCTATGCCCCTTTCCTGCTCTCTGTTGTAACAAAATGAAGAATCAGCAACTTTCCGGGACTTGGCACGCATTTCGAGAAACATTGCAAACAGAGGCTAATTGGGGCATCCCAATGGATTTCCGCACAAAGCAGCCCAAACATGCATCATTCATCAGAATCGAGGCAGTCCCTGGCTTGCATGCCAGTTTACAGTTTTTCTTAGTTAATTTGTCAATTAATTAGGAATCTGTATTATTTCGGACTGTATTATTCTTTTATTCGGACTGTATTATTTATTCGGACCCTCTGCGCGAGGGCAATGCTGTAATAAGTGTGGGTGTGTGTGATGTATGTCTTCCAACCCCCATTTCTTTCTCCCTTTTATTTATCTGCTTATGATGGTAGATTAGGGCATATTTCAATTAGCATACAGTATGACAGCATGTTTGCATCATTCATCTGTTTTGCATGCACCGGGCTCGGCGCATCATACAAACTGCATCGTATTTCAATTCCAAGTTGAATACATGTTAGTTGTAGCATTTCACATACCATGTTTAGAATAGCCGAGCCTGCTATAGTTGCATTTTGCATGTGTTGCATTAGGCATTTTAGCATATTTAGGATTCATGCATGATTTCTAACCGGTTCCTGTTCTGGCTTGGAGTACTCGGTAAGTTTTATGCTTTAGCATCCTTGCATGCGTGTGAGTGTTGCCATGATAGCATGCTTGCCATGAGGCTATATACTTATGTGATATAACTGCCTTGAATGCCTGTGGGTGGAGGTTGAGTTATTTGAACTGGGACAATGCATTGACTGTTTGTTTTAAGCCCACTAGATAGTGGCAACATCACTATTTTCTAAGCCCACCTGAGGGTGGCAAATCCGCATTTTAGCCTACCTGCGGGTAGCACCATCACACCATTTTCAAACAAACAAACATGAAATGTTTTGTTCCAATTCAGACGGCCCAGTCTATACTTGTTTGCTGCGAGCATCACATAGTAACCTAGGCTAATAACCGGAATAAGAGCATACAATGTTTTCAAAAGCAGATATCATGGTTAGTAGAGGCCGGTCTTTGACCAGGCGAGCGGGGGTGCTCACGATGTGACCTTCCCCAATCGTACCCAAGTTCCCGAGCCAACTTTGGTGATGACGGACACGTGGCCTTTGGCACCGAGTTAGGGTTTCCTAAATTTCCCATTTAAAAAATATTTAGGTGGCGACTCTGTTATCTGGCAAAGCAGTCCATGTTTGGCACTTCTTTCAAAAATCTATTTTTTTTTCTCAAAACGATTTGCCGGATTTGGACTCTTTGGTTCAAGATTAAGAACCGTGACATTTGAGTCCTTCGAACTGTAGTGACCCAATATCGAACCAGAACGGGGGAGGGGACTCGCACTCCTTTTCCCCGGGATGCGTTCGGGGACGTCTACAGTTTCTGGCGACTCTGCTGGGGAGTTAGAGAACTTGACTCGAACTCATGATATCTGGTTTTGACTACACTTGTGTGTTTCTTTGCATTGCATTTGCATTGGTGCGCCTAGGACACCGTGTTTGCCATATGCTATTCCCGAACGATTTGCCGGAGGCTTGTCTTGTCAAGTCATGTCCGTAAGGCTGATCGGCTCTGGGCTCTGACAGCATGGGAACACAAACCCCGATTTTACTGGGGCACCCTTTTTGACCATTCGACCTAGTGCATATTCGGATCCATAGTGACCATTCCAAACTAGGACAGGTTGCTTACCCGTTTATAGGTTGTTTGAAACCGCTGCGTGCGTAGTAAAACCCTAGCTCCTGACAAAATAGGACAGGGAAACCCTACCCCAACATAGGGGTGTTTTGGCTCTCACTTATCTGTTATGTGCTTTTAGAGAGCGTCTCTATAAGAATGCATGTATCAGTCTACAAGTTTGGGCATCAGGCCTGCGGGCACCAATTCAGTATTTTGGGTATCAGGCCTGCGGGCATCAGTATTTGGTGGAATCAGTTTTACCTGAGGGTATCAGCTTACAGGCGGAATTCTGGGGCAGAATTCAGTAGAGAGCACACTCATTCGATTTTGTTCGTACCTGTTCTGGTGAAATTGGGCTGAGATGCTGTCCGTTTTCTCTTTTGCTAGGTAGTCCTGGAACCATAGCTTCAGAAGGCTCCGAAATCCCCCGGGTACATTGGACTAGTGTTGATAGACTTTGTGAGGTCAGAAATTCGATTCAAGGGAAACCGGTGTTCTTTCACTGAGGCAAGGCAAAGAAGGGCCATACAGGGCTCATTGGCTCATCTAATCCGACAGTCACCAGTCACGTCATCAGTAGACCCGTGATGGCATAAGGTTCGGAAGAATTTGTGGCTATGATAGCAGTGTTAAATCAGGGGACTGAAATGCAGGATGAGACCAGTGCTGAAACACAACGCCCATCTGGGGCATCTGCCTTGCACCCAGCTTCGGGACCCCAGCTGAACTTTGACCCACTTTTGCCAGCTGAAGATTCGCAGGACCTTTCCAAACCTGCTAAAGTCAACACAGTCGCCATAGCCGACCCTTTTGCCAAGGCCAGCCTACAAATAGCCAGCCCAGCCCGAGCTCAGGGTAGATTTTTCACCCCCCTCCATATGAGCCTAACCAGCGCATTCAAAGTCCTGATGGAAAGAGGGCATCTCAAACCCCTTAATCCTCAACCTTTGCCAAACCCACTCCCTGCCAGACATAACCCCAGCAAATACTGTGTATATCATCAGCAGCGCGGCCATGGCACCAATGATTGCTACCGCCTTCGTCATGAGATCCAGAATCTCATTGACAACCGGACAATAGCTCCATTTCAAAACCCCAAGGACCAAGTACCTCATCCACATCTCAACCTCAGCCATACACTGCCACCCACCTACAACCCCAGTATATACCCCCCAACCCATATACTCAAGCTCGAGATGTTTATCCCGGAAAGCATGGGCTTAAGCACGATGGATGCACTTGAACCCCAATCATCTCAAACCCGTGAGCCCACTACTTCTGAGCTGAAGAGAATGATCGAAGATCTTCAAAGAACTGTGACAAATCTGGCCTCCGGGACATTGGCTCCGTCATCAACCACATCTCATACCAGGGAGTTCGTGTTAAAAGGCTCCCCAGTCTTGGAACGGGCTGTATTTGAGGAATGCCAATCCCTTGGCGAGGTAAAGGCGAGTGGAAAGAACAAGATAGGGGCGGACATGGATCCCCATGAGCATCTTCTGTTGGCTGTTGAGGCTTTTAAAGCCGAGGGACTGAACAAAGAGCAAGTGCTCGCAGTTGTTGCAAAAACTGTGGATGGCATTTTCGCCACTCAAGTCGGGGGCAGTTTGAATCAAGGGGCAAGCCGAGAGAAGGGCCGTTGTACCAAGAATGTTCCTTTCAGCTCTAATCCCGTACTCGGAAGAAATCAGCAAACCCAGTCAGCGTTTGCCAAACCCTTTACTGGTGCGTCCAGCAAAAATCCACAAACCTCGAAGTATCTACCCCGAGGACAGAGGGTCTTCCATGCCCTCCACATGCCTTTGTCCAAGGCTCTTCAAATCTTTGTTGGACAAGGCCATCTCAAACCCCTTGAGCCTCGGCCTCTCCCGAACCCTCTTCCGACTACACATGATGCTACCCAGTACTGCGCGTACCATCAGCAAACTGGCCATACTACCGACGACTGCTTCCGTCTTCGCCATGAAGTACAGGATCTATTTGACAACGGGGCCATCCTCCCGCCGAGCTCAGCAAAGTCTATCGGCACTGGGTCAGTGAACTTGGGGGATAATGTTATATGAACGGGGGATGAACCACCTGCAGACGACGCTCGATTAACTCCAGACGTGGGAATGGCATGCACTGTTTTGAGCAATGTACAAGTGCTGTTAATTTTGCATTATGACTTGGGTATTGGGTCAGTTTTGTTGTTTTGTTTTGAGCCTGTCTTTTATTTTGAGTCAGTCTCTTTTGTCTTGGGTCTGTCTTGTGTATCGAGTTAGTCCTGTTGTATAGGAGTCGGGTGATTCCGGGGGTGTTACCTCGGGCATCACCATTCCATTTTGTGTTTGTCTTTTCGTTTTGTTTTGAGTCTGTTTCTGCCAGGGAGCCAGTTGTGCCAGCAGACTTTGAATGAACAGCAGTGATTTTCACATTCTTGTATTCGCTTCTGCCTTGTGCCAGTTATGCCGGAAGTTTTGAATGAGATGGCAGTATTTGACTAAGAACTCTGTCTTTTCTATGCCTTGAAGTCATTGTAATGACCTGAGTTTTTCAAAACTTTTTGAACACTGCGGTGAAAACAAAGAGGGAGGAATTCCTCGGGATTTGCAAAACTTTGATCAAATTGAGAGAAAGAGAGGCGTACTAAGCCCTTAACGAATGAAATCATGCTTGTTGGAGTGAGTACTGAGAAGGACCCTGGCTTGATCCAGACTGGTTTCACACTATCTTCAGCACGAGCGATTTGTCACTTTCTTAAAAATTTTCAAAAACAAAATGTTTCGCGCGGTCCTGCGAAGACCTGTGTGGAATCGCTCTTGAGATTGTGCAGCTTAGGATCGCTCTCAGCCTCGAGACTTGAGCCCTTGCTTTCAAACCTTGAACTTGAATTCAGAAGGTTCAACGGTCAACTACGATGTGAGGCCTGTGTGGCCAGATTTGAAGCAGCCCCTCGAACAAGAGGCACCAAAGTCAGATCAAGAAGATCAGACCTCATCAGAAGAAGCTTGCGAAGCTAAATCAGAAGCACCCCTCGAACTAGGGGCAAAAATGTTCGATATGCTCGAAGAGCCGAAGATGAATCCTTCTGCGAATCAATACAGCAGTCATTTTTCGGGATTCAGATGACTTTAGGATCTCAAAACCATTTGGCATGGACCAGCTACACTTTTACCCTTTGAGAGGCTCGCTGGGCCGAAAACCCGGAAAGGGCGACCCAGGCAAAAGTTAGAGCAAGAAAAGATATATACAAAAAGCAAAAAGAAAAAAAAAGAAGAAAAGAGAAAAAAAGAAGAAAAGCAAAAAAAAAGGAAAAAGAAGAAAAGAAAGAAAAGAAAAAAAAAAGAAAAGAAAAGAAAAGAAATGAAAAAGAAAGAAGAACAAAGCTCGCAAGGTCGAAAACCCGCGACGGGCGCCTTGGCAAAAGTTAGAGCCTGAAAAGGTGAGGTTAATACCCGAGTATACCTTAACCCCGAACTACGTAAGGCTCGATTCCCATCTTTGGGATACGTAGGCAACTTCATTCTGAAGTCCAGCCGTAAAACACTTCAAATTTGGTTGTGTCCATGCGATGGTTCTGGTTGTTTTTGTCTTCACTGTATCCGAGAGTTTGGTTGCGTTCAGCACTCTGAGGACTGACTACAATGCGCTGCAGTACCATTCAAACAAGGGGCAACTTTCCGTTGCCATTCAATGCGCCGCGGTGCCGTTCAAACAAGGGGCAACTTTCCGTTGCCATGCAGCTCTCTTCAAGCACGGGGCAGTTTTCCTTTGGATCCGAGGTTGCGCATCTCAGGAGTAGGTTCCATGCTCGTTGAGCAATGGCTGTTTGCAAAATAGTTTTTGAGAATTTTTACTGAGGTTGACTATTTTCTCGAAAATCATTCTATCTTTTCCAAAACTGGACCCTTTTCTTGGACCCAAAAAAAGGAAAATTTTCAGTGCTCATAGCCTGACTTGCATGATTTTTAAATCAAAAATTGAATAAGCATGTTAATCTAACTCTCATGTTGGTCAAAACTGTTTTAGTAGAAAGCAAAAACAAAAAATGGTCAAAATGATGAACTAGGGGCACAGTTGAGTCAGGAGTTCTGTCCTTTCCCCCTTGTCAAAATACTTGCTAGAAAGGGCACTCTACTTGTCGGAAAGGGCACTATATTCGCCAGAAAAGGGCACAACAAAGGGCAGAAAGCTCTCACATCCTCCGAGCAACGAGGTATCAAGCCAAGTGCGAAGCACGAACTGGAATGGGGCAAGATATTCCACTCCATCATCTGGACAGATCTTATCACGTCCAAACTCCCCAGCAAGGCATCATCAACCGATGTTAGCTGCAGATTTGCTACGCACCCGGTTGTGGCGCAACCCTTCTATGGGAGGAATTCACTAGCTATGTGTGGAAGAAAGAGAATCTAGCAGCATGCTAGGGGCACGAGCCCACAACTTGTTGTTTATCCATCAACCACCCAGGGGAGGGATTTAAAATGAGAGATTGAAGAATAGAGAGATGTGCGATGAGAGAAAAAGTGAGAAAAGGGTTTTGAGAGAAAAACAGAGCCTGAGGGCCGAGTGATGTGAGAACCACAAATGAGAAAGGGTGGGAAACAAGACCCGGTGAAACAGGCTCCCTGTACATGTCTGTGTGTCGTGTCTTTTGTTTTGTTTGTCTCGATTCCTGCTTTGAGTCGTCCCGAGTGTGTCTCGTTGTATTTAGGTCGTTTACCTTTTGTTTTGAGACGTTTTGGCTGTGGTCAGTTGTAGGCTCAATACCCGGTTGAGAATCCTTTTCTCATTTTCAAAAGAAAAATCATCCTGTGCTCAGAGTGCTGTGCCATTCTCCACATTTGTGCAAAACAGAATTGGTTCTTTCATAAAGCCGCAGGGTTCAACCCAGGTCATGCCAGAATAGTAAAGCAAGGACCTATCTGAAGCTATTTAGGTTCCAGGCTGCAAAGCAAAAGAAAAGAGGGAAAATGTTGGGCATCTGAAATTGTTTCAACTTCTACAAGTTCTGTCATTGCATCCTGTATGCTTAAAATGAGCTGTGCACCCGAAATGAGCTGTGTGCCCAAAATGAGCTGTGCACCCGAAACGAGCTGTGTGCCCAAAATGAGCTGCGTGCCCGAAGTGCGCTGTGTGCCCGAAAAGAGCTGTGTGCCCAAAAGAGCTGTGTGCCCAGATTGAACAGCATTTTGTGTTGCAAGTTGCGCGCCTAACGAACAGAGTGTTGTGCTGTGAGCTGTGTGCCAAATGAATGGAATGCTATGTCGTAAGCTGTGTGCCAAGTCTTGCATTGTTATGCACATCTAACTAGCATTGTTATGCTCAGTCTTGCATTGTTATGCACATCTATCTAGCATTGTTATGCTCATTCGTTGCATTGTTATGCACATCTATCTAGCATTGTTATGCTCATTCGTTGCATTGTTATGCACATCTGTCTAGCATTGATATGCTCATTACTTGCATTGTTATGCACACTTCACCTATATTGTTATGCACCTTTTCGCTTGCAATTATCGTCTTTTCTCCTCTCGCATGCGGCGCGTTAGGACATCTTCGGTTTTGAACATTTTGGACGAGTTCCAGTCTTCGTTCACCTTTCTTCTCTTGCGTGTGATACGCTGAGAAATTTACCTTTCCTCTCTCGCATGTGATATGCTACCCGGTTAAAACCTTCCCTCTCTCCGTATGAAATACGTTGAGATACGCCTGTTGGTTACACCTTTGTTTACCTGGTTAAAACCTTCCCTCTCTCCGTATGAAATACGTTGAGATACGCCTGTTGGTTACACCTTTGTTTACCTGGTTAAAACCTTCCCTCTCTCCGTATGAAATACGTTGAGATACGCCTGTTGGTTACACCTTTGCTACCTGGTTAAAACCTTCCCTCTCTCCATATGAAATACATTGAGATACGCCTGTTGGTTACACCTTTGTTTACCTGGTTAAAACCTTCCCTCTCTCCGTATGAAATACGTTGAGATACGCCTGTTGGTTACACCTTTGCTACCTGGTTAAAACCTTCCCTCTCTCCGTATGAAATACGTTGAGATACGCCTGTTGGTTACACCTTTGCTACCCGGTTAAAACCTTCTCTCTCTCCGTATGAAATACGTTGAGATACGCCTGTTGGTTACACCTTTGTTTACCTGGTTAAAACCTTCCCTCTCTCCGTATGAAATACGTTGAGATACGCCTGTTGGTTACACCTTTGTTTACCTGGTTAAAACCTTCCCTCTCTCCGTATGAAATACGTTGAGATACGCCTGTTGGTTACACCTTTGTTTACCTGGTTAAAACCTTCCCTCTATCCGTATGAAATACGTTGAGATACGCCTGTTGGTTACACCTTTGTTTACCTGGTTAAAACCTTCCCTCTCTCCGTATGAAATACGTTGAGATACGCCTGTTGGTTACACCTTTGCTACCTGGTTAAAACCTTCCCTCTCTCCGTATGAAATACGTTGAGATACGCCTGTTGGTTACACCTTTGTTTACCTGGTTAAAACCTTCCCTCTCTCCGTATGAAATACGTTGAGATATGCCTGTTGGTTACACCTTTGCTACCTGGTTAAAACCTTCCCTCTCTCCGTATGAAATACGTTGAGATACGCCTGTTGGTTACACCTTTGCTACCCGGTTAAAACCTTCTCTCTCTCCGTATGAAATACGTTGAGATACGCCTGTTGGTTACACCTTTGTTTACCTGGTTAAAACCTTCCCTCTCTCCGTATGAAATACGTTGAGATACGCCTGTTGGTTACACCTTTGCTACCTGATTAAAACCTTCCCTCTCTCCGTATGAAATACGTTGAGATACGCCTGTTGGTTACACCTTTGCTACCCGGTTAAAACCTTCCCTCTCTCCGTATGACATACGTTGAGATACGCTTGTTGGTTACACCTTTGTTTACCTGGTTAAAACCTTCCCTCTCTCCGTATGAAATACGTCGAGATACGCCTGTTGGTTACACCTTTGTTTCCCCGGTTAAAACCTTCCCTCTCTTCGTATGAAATACGTTGAGATATGCCTGTTGGTTACACGATCGTTATCCTCCATTGTTAAAACCTTCTCCGGTTACGTTGTAGACGCGTTGGGCGGCTTGTTTTTGCTCACCTCCTCTCACGATTTCAGCGTGATTGGAGCCTCCCCTTCCTCACATGATTTCAGCGTGTTTGGAGTTTATCTTAGGATTGCGTGGAACGCGCTCCTGATTGATTTTCTTTGTTCTTCTTTCACTCACGAGTCCAGCGTGGTTGGTGTACGTCACCATTTTGCATCTATTGCACTCTCTGTTGCATCGCATCTATTATTTATTGCATCACATCTATTACATCCATTGCATCATATCTATTTTATTACCCGATCTAGGAGACCTTAAATCCTCTAAAGGTGCAATTCCTTTGGTGTTTGTCGTGCCCGAACGACTTCTGGTGGTCTGGTATAGCCACCTGCCTGTGTTAGCGGTGAGTTCCTAGGAGACCAACTGAGACGGTGGAAACTAGAGTTCGAATGGCTCATGCCTAGAACGCAAAGGTTCGGGATTTCCGAGACTAAAGTCTGGTTTAAATACCCAGGGGTATATCCTCGGCTTGAAATCTGTATGGCAGCCCCATAGATTGAGATAGCATCTGTATGCACCTCAATTCTGGATACTGATCCAACCTAGTCTGTCACCCTGTTGGAGAATAGGGAAAGCTGCGACCATAGTCAGGAAGAAAAGTAGTACCTGCGGTTCAATCAAGAAGAAGCAAGGGATCCCTAGCAGCATGAGGTAAGTCATTGCCAATTGCCCTGTAAGGTACCTCCCTTTTCCTAGCTATTACATTGCATTTTTAGCCACTACATTACAGTGTATTGCATGAATCCTCAATTTTCAAACCGGCTTCGCGTAGCGTATAAGTCCAATTTTCAAACCGGCTTCGCGTAGCGTATAAGTCCAATTTTCAAACCGGCTTCGCGTAGCGTATAAGTCCAACTTTCAAACCGGCTTCGTGTAGCGTGCAAGTCTAATTTTCAAACCGGCTTCGCGTAGCGTATAAGTCCAATCTTCAAACCGGCTTCGCGTAGCATATAAGTCCAACTTTCAAACCGGCTTCGCGTAGCGTATAAGTCCAATTATCAAAATCTTCCTGCATATCATTTTGCATTTTGCCCCTGCCTGCGGGCACACCTGCGGGCACATATCTCTGTGCATCTTGTATGATTGTCTAAGTCTTCGGCCTTGTCAAAAATGGGTCGTCTCTGGGCTTTGACATTCACTCCCGTCACTTGTGACTTCCGAGTTCTGTCAAAGAGGGGCAACTGTAGACACCCCATTTTTGACCGACCTTAAGACTCAGACGTCACCGATTGAGCGCTCGGTGATGTTGCATATTGTGCTCGTTCAGAAGTCTCAGAGTCTCGGCCGTGAGCCCTGCCTCCGGACTTCCGAACCTTCTTTCGTACCTTGTCTCGGTTTGCGAACCAGACTCGGTTTTCTCTGTTTCTTTTCCTGAGGGGAGGGAGAGGTCCCGTAGACCATCTCTCAGTGGCCGTGGGCTACATTTCGTGGCCGTAGGCCATTTTGCCCATTTCGGAGCCCGGTTCCCAGTTTTCGGAGCCGTCAGGCCGTGTGCCTCGGTTCGGGACCGCCCAACCATCTCCGATTTCTCCGGTTTTTGGCATGCATCTCATTTACTCCCTTCCGAGGGACACTGGGGTCTCAGACCCACTTCGTGGCCGAACGCCACTTTCGGTGCTTACAGCCCATTTTCGGGACCCCGAACTGCGTGATTTGGGCCCCGAGCATTCATTTTGCATCGGTTTTTGTTCATTTTCGGCGAGTACCTCTGTTTTATCATATCGAGGGACACTGGGTTCTCAGATACCCACTTCGTGGCCGAACGCCACTTTCGGTGCTTACCGTCTATTTTCGAGACCCCGAACTGCGTGATTTGGGCCCCGAGCATTCATTTTGCATTAGTTTTGGTTCAATTTTGGCAGGTACCTCTGTTTTAGCACCAAGAAGATCACTGGAGGGTGGGAGGATAGCAATTGTCTCAGAAAACCAGTTTCGCTCCTCCGGCGTCCGTTTTGCTCACTTCCGGGCTAATGTTGAACACCCTAGGGATATTTTCTTCGAGCCGAGACTACATATTTGTGATGAGGGGACATGGGAGGACCCTAAAAGGTGGTGGTCGGCCAGTAATTGTTATTTTCATTTTTGAGCCTCTCTTTCAAGTTGAATGTTGTGCCTCCTGTTTCAGAGTTGACAAATTCCAACCATGGGGTCTTGTTCTACACACCTGGGAGGACACCAAAATATGGTGGCCGGCCATTAATTGTTCACTTCATTTTTGGCCATGGCCGGCCGGCCATGGGGAGTGGCTGGCCGACCAGTGGAGTGGCCGGCCGGCCATCTTCAAGAAAAGCACCTGGCCGGCCTGCTTCCTGCTTTTGACCACTTTACAGCTGTCCAGCTGTTTTTCCAAATATCTTTTGCCTCCGAGGGATATTTTGGGAGGGAAAGCTTGGATGCAATTCCCTTCCTTTTACACCCCTTTCTTGCCCATTTAAGGGGCTGACCTCCTTCTTTGTTAGGGTTAGCAACTTTCTTCTCAAGAGCATATCTCCCATTGCCTCCATTTCCCTCTCCAAAAGCTCCAAAAACCTTCAAGTTTCTAGCCCACTTGTTCATCAACCCTAAGCTTCACCATCACCACCTCCATTCCAGCAGCAAAGGAGGATTTTTCAGAGGCTAAGAAGCAACAAATTGAAGCCAAAAAGCAACAAAAGCTTGATCTTCAAGGGTAAGTCACTATTTCCCCCTTTTGAGCACATTTTTGCATCAATTCTTTACCCTACTTGCTCTCTGTTTTGGGCTCTCAACCCTACTGATTTTAGGCTTATTTTGAGTCCCTCTACAACATTTTAGAAGGGCTCTACCTTGTTTGGCACCTCTATGATGCACCTCTTTCAATATCACTCTTTGTGCCAATATTTTGCATGCTTTGTTTGGATTATGAGTGATTCATTTTAGAGCCTGATGTAAACTGTGAGTGGGCCTCTTTTGAGCCCCTCTTCAACATTGAAGAAGGGCTCAACCATGTTTGGTGGTTCTATCATGCACTTGTTTTGTAATTCTTCCAATTTACCGTAAAATTGCATGGTTTCTTCAGCCTATTTGAAGTCTGATTTTGAGCATGCCATTAACTGAGATTGAGCTTATTTTAGGTCCCTCTACAACATTGTAGAGGGGATCAATCTTGTTTGGAGCCTCCATGCATGGCCTCTCTTTGTACCTCTCTTTGGCCCCATTTTGCATGTCTTTTTTAAGCTTATTTGGCTTCTGATTTCAGCCTTCATCAGGCCTGAAAAGAGCCTTATTTTTGCCTTCTTGTCATGTTTTGTTAAGGGTCTTATGCTATTTGGTGAATAATTTTGGTACTTCATGTTATACCCTCTTATACCCCCTTATTTTTGCATGCCTTGCTAGCTCATCATGCTTCTGTTTTTGAGCCTTCATCAGGCTTTGAAAGAGTCTTAAAATAACTCATTCTTCATGTTTTGTTAAGGGTCTTAGGCTGTTTGGTGCATCCTTTTGATACCTCATGTTATAGCCTTTGTTGGCTCATATTTTGCATGCTATTTTGAGCATATCTACATACTGAATTGGGGAATGTCATCTCTTGTAAATGTGCATATTTTTAGTCCCTCTTTAATGTTTTAGAACTGTTTTTTTCAGTTTGGGCATTGTACATATCACTTGTTTCATTGTTCCCCTCTTTTCCCCCATTTTTGCATGCTACTTTGCCATACTTGTGGCTGTTGTTTGGCCCTGCTTTGTACTGGAAAAATGCTAGTTTAGGGACTGCCTAGCATCTGTCTTTACACTTCATATCCATATTGTGCATGTTAGGCATAGCTGCAAGTCATTTCGGGTGCTTAGCATAGCATTTCGGGCATCGGGTGTAATTTTGCTATAATTCGGGGGCTGTTTTTGCATCATTTTGGCTGCTGAAATTTGCATTTTCCATATGCCATATGCCACATCTCATTTGTATACCATTTTCATGATTTATGCCATCGTCTCGGTTTGCGTGCCCATGTGCACGCATTTCGAGGCACTTCATTTTCCTCTCACGGCCTCTTATGTGAGTGTGGCTGAGGCCCTCTTATGTTAGTGTAAGCCCAATTTGCATTTGGAGTGCCATTTCATGCTTTAGTACCATTGCCTCGGCTTGCGTGCCCGTGTGCACGCATTTCGAGGCACTTCATTTTTATCCGACAGCTTCTTATGTGAGTATAGTTGAGGCTCATTCATATTAGTGTAAGCCCGATTTTGCATTCTCATGCCTTTATATCATCGCCTCGGTTCGCGTGCCCGTGTGCACGCATTTCGAGGCGCATCTTTTTCATCTCACGGCCTCTTATGTGAGTGTGGCTGAGGCCCTCTCATGTTAGTGTAAGCCCAATTTGCATTTGGAGTGCCATTTCATGCTTTAGTACCATTGCCTCGGCTTGCGTGCCCGTGTGCACGCATTTCGAGGCACTTCATTTTTATCCGACGGCTTCTTATGTGAGTATAGCTGAGGCTCATTCATGTTAGTGTAAGTCCATTTTGCATTTTGTATGTCATTTTAGCATCATTGCATTCCGAATGCTATTGCCTCGGTTTGCGTGCCCGTGTGCACGCATTTCGAGGCACTTCACTTTTCATCTATTGGCCTCCTGTGTGAGTGTGGCTGAGGCTCACTCATGTTGGTATAAGCCCATATTACATTATCATGCCATTTTTAGTCTCATTATATCGCGTGTGTCATTACCTCGGTTTGCGTGCCTGTGTGCACGCATTTCGAGGCATCTCGTTTTCACCAGCATAGTGCATACTAGGTTGTATCTTAGATTGCATTCATGCATTACCTCGGTTCGCGTGCCCGTGTGCACGCGTTTCGAGGCATCTCATTTTCATCTGCATTGTGCATACTAGGTTGTATCTTAGGTTGCATTCATGCATATCATGCATATTGCATCGTGTTCGGGATAGGAGTTAGCCCGGGCACGGGAAACGAGGCACGTTTCGTACTCCGAGTGACGGAACGGGTCTCAATTCCCAAGTCACCGACACTCCGGATTACCCATGATGGAGTTAGGTTTTGTTGTAGCATTCATGTGCATTCATCCTATATTGAGTTGTGCAATTCGGCTCCTCGGCCATCACGCATCGGTATGCGTGATTGGTGGCACGAGGATCGAGGCATGCATATATTTGTGAAATACATTGCTATGCCCCTTTCCTGCTCTCTGTTGCAGCAAAATGAAGAATCAGCAACTTTCCGGGACTTGGCACGCATTTCGAGAAACATTGCAAACAGAGGCTAATTGGGGCATCCCAATGGATTTCCGCACAAAGCAGCCCAAACATGCATCATTCATCAGAATCGAGGCAGTCCCTGGCTTGCATGCCAGTTTACAGTTTTTCTTAGTTAATTTGTCAATTAATTAGGAATCTGTATTATTTCGGACTGTATTATTCTTTTATTCGGACTGTATTATTTATTCGGACCCTCTGCGCGAGGGCAATGCTGTAATAAGTGTGGGTGTGTGTGATGTATGTCTTCCAACCCCCCATTTCTTTCTCCCTTTTATTTATCTGCTTATGATGGTAGATTAGGGCATATTTCAATTAGCATACAGTATGACAGCATGTTTGCATCATTCATCTGTTTTGCATGCACCGGGCTCGGCGCATCATACAAACTGCATCGTATTTCAATTCCAAGTTGAATACATGTTAGTTGTAGCATTTCACATACCATGTTTAGAATAGCCGAGCCTGCTATAGTTGCATTTTGCATGTGTTTGCATTAGGCATTTTAGCATATTTAGGATTCATGCATGATTTCTAACCGGTTCCTGTTCTGGCTTGGAGTACTCGGTAAGTTTTATGCTTTAGCATCCTTGCATGCGTGTGAGTGTTGCCATGATAGCATGCTTGCCATGAGGCTATATACTTATGTGATATAACTGCCTTGAATGCCTGTGGGTGGAGGTTGAGTTATTTGAACTGGGACAATGCATTGACTGTTTGTTTTAAGCCCACTAGATAGTGGCAACATCACTATTTTCTAAGCCCACCTGAGGGTGGCAAATCCGCATTTTAGCCTACCTGCGGGTAGCACCATCACACCATTTTCAAACAAACAAACATGAAATGTTTTGCTCCAATTCAGACGGCCCAGTCTATACTTGTTTGCTGCGAGCATCACATAGTAAACCTAGGCTAATAACCGGAATAAGAGCATACAATGTTTTCAAAAGCAGATATCATGGTTAGTAGAGGCCGGTCTTTGACCGGGCGAGCGGGGGTGCTCACGATGTGACCTTCCCCAATCGTACCAAGTTCCCGAGCCAACTTTGGTGATGACGGACACGTGGCCTTTGGCACCGAGTTAGGGTTTCCTAAATTTCCCATTTAAAAAATATTTAGGTGGCGACTCTGTTATCTGCAAAGCAGTCCATGTTTGGCACTTCTTTCAAAAATCTGTTTTTTTTTCTCAAAAACGATTTGCCGGATTTGGACTCTTTGGTTCAAGATTAAGAACCGTGACATTTGAGTCCTTCGAACTGTAGTGACCCAATATCGAACCAGAACGGGGGGGGGGGACTCGCACTCCTTTTCCCCGGGATGCGTTCGGGGACGTCTACACAAGGCCTTCCGATGTGGGTATAGTCACCACCACACCTAAAAATGCCAACCCCTTTGCCGATACATCCAACACAACCTCACAAACCTCGAGCCACCAACCTCGAGGCCAAAAGGCCTTCACCCCACTATACACGTCCTTATCCAAAGCCTTAGGGGTTCTGATCAGAAAAGGGCATCTGAAGCTGTTAGAACAATGCCCCTTACCCGATCCTCTTCCCCCGAAACACGACCCGGCCAAATATTGCGCTTTTCACTAACAGCATGGTCACAACACTGATCTATGCTTCAGATTGCATCATGAGATTCAAGATCTCATTGACAATAAGGTGATAGCGCCCCCTCAAAAGCCTAACGTCACTACAAATCCCCTCCCACCATATAACGAAGCCCCTCCACCCCCGCAAATAAAACTCATCCATACACTGGCCGTCCTTTACGACCCCAGCATATACATCACCCCCTCCCACCTACCTAAGCCGGCGCTATTTATCTTGTAAAGCACAAATTTGTGCATGATGAACGCGTCCACATCCCAACCCAAGCCTGTGGTGGTGACCGTGGTAGATGAAGGTAGGGTAACCTTGGTAGAGAATGGCGATGCCAGTTCAGTGCCTGAGGGCTCTGTGGATTTATCTGAGGAGGAATACAACCCATGCTGTTATATTATGCCGACCAATCAGGCCAAACCAGAGGTGGAGTTTCCAATAGGAATGGAGGTCAGTGTGGTCCGGGAGGATGGCCCAAGCCAGGGATTAGATGACCTAGCCGACCTGGAGGAGGACATCAAAAATTTGCAGTTCTTCGATGAGCAAGATTCGGGAGATGTGCACATTAATTGGTTCGATCTGAACGGGTCGACAGATAACTCTGGGTGGCTCAGTGATGAACCTGATGTGGATGAGGGACTTCAGCCAAAACTTGAACAGCCAGAAGCAGGAACTGCTACAAAGGCCAGAAGGGCCGAGGACAAGGGGAAATTGCCGGAGAACACTGGTATTAAGAATTTAGCTCAGGAATCGGGCATTATTAGTACTGCTGATACGGAACAAGAAGCCGCACTGAAGCGGTTCGAACAGGAAAGGAATGAGAATAGTCAGAAAGCTGGAAAAGCCAAACACCTTGTAGAGGATGACTGTGATGTAAGAGTAATTACAACAGAACCAGACAATTAACTATCGGTTTCCAGAGGAGTATGGTAGGAAGATGATGATCTGCATCTTGCCAAACACCAATGAGGATTGGGGCCAAGACTTGCCAGACGACACTTGGTCTTCTGAGGAGGTGGATCATATGACTAGAAGCGGGCGATACTTCAAACGCCCACACTTAGACCAACCTGAAGCATCCGGAAAGGACAAGGAAGCTGAAAAACAGAGGGAAAAACTATTAGAGGAAGAGGCTATGCTGAAACAGTTAAAGAAGATTCAAGCAGATATATCTATTTGGGGGTTGCTTATGGCTTCGCGCGTGCACCGGCAAGCAGTATTGTCGACAATGGATAAGGCCAAACTGTCTATCGACACAACTCCCAAGCAACTAGTGGGACTTGTCTTCCCGGGAGGTGCTTCGCTCACTTTGACCTTCTCAGATAAGGAATTGCCACCTGAAGGCTCTGCACATAACAAACATTGTACATCTCAGTTGAGTGTAGAGAGAAGTGGGTGCCGGTTGTATTGGTTGACACTGGGTTAGCAATCAATGTATGTCCGTGCCGTACAGCCTATGCTATTGGCTTGAAGCCAACGAATTTTGTACCAATGCCCCAAGTGATCCAGGCTCACGACAACACAAGAAAAAAAGTGATGGGAACAGTGCAAGTAAGAATGCAAGTTGGTCTGACTCAATAGGATATTGAGTTTCACGTCCTGGATGTTCCAACTACTTTCAACTTGTTCCTTGGACGGCCGTGGCTGCACCAAGTGAAAGATGTTTCTTCCACTCTTCATCAGATGCTAAAGTACCCTCTTAGAAAAGGGGTAGCCATTGTGTTCGGGAATTCATTTATACATCCTCCGCCTGAGGTCGCTACACCAGTACTGGAGATTGTACATGGCGATGAGGATATTTTCTTGTTTGGTTTTACCTTGGTTGAGGCCTGGGTGGTGCAGAATGTTCTAGCTATTGATGAGGGGTTGTACGTCAGTGCTCAATCAGTCTACCTCATGAACAAGCTACAACATGTACCCGGGATGGGATTAGAAAAGAGCGACCGGAAGGGCATTACTGCAATGGCCGAAGTGCCACATAACCCTCATGCCTTTGGCCTGGGCTATACGCCCACCAAAGAAGACTGGGTAAGGAAAGGGAAAGAAATGACAGGAAGAGCCAGAGCTAAACAAACTGGGAACCACTATGAACTCGTGCACAGGCCAATTCAGGGAACTCTGAACGGCCGCTTTGTCCGGGAGGGGGAAGATTTCCCATTTTGCGGCTTTTCTGAGCCATGGTTGAACTCGGAGAAGCGGTGCCTACCCAGCTTCGAGATCTTCTTCGACTTACAACTACAAGAGAGCGATACAGAGGAACAGACTGAATTAACTACTGAGGCTGAACAGAGCACAGAGGGTGAGTCCAACAGCAGTGAACTTGAGATAGGAGCAGCACTGGCATGTCTCCTTTCGGATCCTCCGATCAATCTAGAGAGCATGAGGAATGACCTCACCATTTCTATGGTGGGAGACCAATCAGGTGTAGACCCTTCTGGTGTTATTCTGGATGCTTCTGACGCACCATCCCTCACTTGGCAGCTAGAGGAGGGTTTTCTGTCCAGCAGTTCTGAATCAGGTAGTGAGTCGGAATCTAATTCCACAGAGTCTGTGGAGTCGGAATTAGATTCCAGTTCTTTTGAGTTAGAGTTCGATATTCCTGGGCTTAATAACCCGGATGCCGTAGTTTTGTCCAGGTCGTCTTTTTCCTTTTCTTTTGAGTCGGTTGTAACCAAGGAATTGGATGAGGTGGATCTTTTGAATGAGAATACTGCGGCAGATTCTGAGTACTTTTTCATGCCTCTTGTTTATTGTATTGATCATGACTTTCAAAATTTTGATAAAAATGATGAGGAAGGAATTCCTCTGGTTTTGAAACATTTGATTGATCAAGAGGAGGAGAGGTTTGTAAAACCCATTGTTAATAAAATCATTTCAATTAATGTGGGTACTGAGAAGGATCCGCGCCTGGTCCAGATCGGGTCCACGTTGTTTTCAGAGGAACGCGAGCGCTTAGTCGCTTTATTAAAAGATTTCAAAAATGTTTTCGAGTGGTCCTACGAAGACATGCCTGGAATCGATCTTGAGATTGTACAGCACCGGATCCCTCTTGACCTTGAGGCCTGACCCGTCAAACAGAAACTTCGGAGAATACGCCCAGATTAGGCTTTGAAGATTAAGGAAGACGTTACCAAGCAGATAGATGCAGGGTTCTTGCTAGTATCTGAGTATCCAACTTGGTTGGCCAATATTGTTCCGGTGTCGAAGAAAGATGGCAGAATTCGGGTGTATGTGGATTTCAGAGATCTAAATGAGGCTAGTTTGAATGATTACTTTCCTCTACCGCACATTGATGAATTGGTGGACTTCACCATAGGCTATGCACTACTCTCCTTCATGGATGGATTTTTCGAGTGTAACCAAATCTTGATGGCACTTGAGGATAGAGAGAAGACTGCCTTCACCACACCGTGGAGAACCTATTGCAACAGGGTGATGCTGTTTGGATTGAAGAATGCTGGGGCCACCTATCAACGTGCTGCAACCACAATCTTGCATGACATGATCCACAAAGAGGTTGAGGTGTACGTGGACGACATGATTGTCAAGTCCAAGGAAAGAGAGGGCCACTAAACCGCCTTAAAGAAATTCTTTCAACGGATCAGAGAGTACAAATTGAGATTGAATCCACCGAAGTGTACATTTGGCATAACAGCAGGAAAAATGCCGGGGTTCTTAATTACATAAAGGGGCATTGAGGTAGATCCTTCCAAAATCAAGGCCATCCTAGAAATGCCACCACCAAGAACTGAAAAGGAGGTGTGAGGCTTTCTGGGTAAAGTGCAATTCATAAGACAGTTTATTGCAAAATTAACCTTGACTTGTGAACCACTATTTGGTCTCTTGAAGAAAGGAACGAAATTCAATGGGATGACCGATGCCAATTTGCTTTTGAGTAGATCAAGCAGTACCTTCAAAACCCACCCGTGTTATCACCACTAGAGCCGGAGAAGCCGTTGATTCTGTATCTGTCAGTAACAGACAAAACGATGGGATGCATGCTTGCGTAGGAATCTGAGGGTAGAGTGGAAAAGGCTATCTATTATCTGAGTAAGAAGATGCTGGACTATGAGACTCGTTACACCCCGCTAGAGAAGGCTTGCTTGGCCTTGGTTTGGGCTACCAGGAAGTTGAGGCACTACCTGTTAGCTCACTCCGTAATTCTGGTTTCGAGATTAGATCCCATCAAATATCTCTTTGAGAAACCAGCGTTTACGGGTAGGCTAGCCCGTTGGTTGCTTATTCTCTCCGAATTTGATTTGAAGTATGTGACTCGCAAGTCTGTCAAGGGGAGAGCAGTAGCAGAGTTCTTGGCAGATCACCCAGTGGAAAGGGACGAAGCAGTAGAATACCTATTCCTAGATGAAGCTGTTCTGCAGGTTGAGGAAAAGATTTGGACAATGTACTTTAGTGGAGTGTCTAACTAGTACGGTTATAAGATAGGGGTGTTGCTGATAGCACCCGACAATTCCCATATACCTTTAGCCTTCAAACTCCGGTTCAAAGTATCCAACAACGAAGCAGAATATAAGGCATGTATTGCTGGATTGGAAGCCGCCTTGGAACTAAGGGCAAAAAGGTTGGACGTCATCGGGGACTTGAACCTGGTTGTGTCTCAACCAAAAGGAAACTGGAAGGTTAAAGAAGAAATGATGAAAATCTATCACCAAACCCTGGACATTCTGATTCCTAGGTTTGAGAAGTTGATCTCCACGCATCTATTAAGAGAAAACAACAGGTTCACTGACGTCTTATCAACTCTATCTTCTATGATAGACATCTCTTTTGGAGTCCGGATGCGTCCGATCATTATTGAACAGAGATATGCGCCAGCCTATAAGTTGATCGCCGCAATAGATAAAGTACAAGATCAAAACCCCTAGTGTTATGATGTCTGGAACTTCTTGGAAAAGGAAGCTTATCCACTAGGGGCAAATGCCAAAGATAAAAGGGCAATATGGCGAATGGCTACTCAGTTTATCATCTGTGGGGGTAAGTTGTACAAACGTGGTCATTTGGGAATGCACAAGCTGTGTGTTGATGCAAAAGAGTCGAAGCGCTTAATGGAGGCCATCCATGGGGGAGAATGTAGAGCACACATGAGCGGAGTAATGCTAGCCCGGAAGATTCTCAGGCAAGGTTACTACTGGTCAACCATAGATGAGGACTGTATTGGTTTTGTTCGGCGATGCCTCAAATACCAAATTCATGCAAATTGCATGAATATCCCGCCGTCGAGGCTGTACAATATGACTTCACCATGGCCTTTTTCAGTTTGGGGAATTGATGTTATTAGGGTAGTTACGCCGAAAGGCTTGAATGGGCATAAGTATATCCTGGTGGCAATAGACTATTTTACAAAGTGGGTCAAAGCCCAATCCTATGCAGTGCTGAAAGCGTCGCATGTAGCCAAGTTCATCAGGAATAACATCATTTGTCGTTATGGGGTCCTGAATGAGATCATTTCAGACAATGGCTCCCATTTCAAGAGAGAAGTGATCGACTTGTTAGAGAAACACAACGTGACTTTTCATAAGTCATCCACATATTGACCGCAAACCAACGGAGCTGTTGAGGCCGCTAACAAGAACATCAAGCACATTCTGCAAAAAATGGTTGAGACTTACAGGGACTGGCCAGACAAATTGCCATTTGCTCTCTGGGGCTACAGAACTTCAATTAGGACATCTACTGGGGCAACTCCATATTCTCTGGTTTATGGATGGAAGCTGTTCTGCCGATTGAAATAGAAGTTCCGTCGGTGCGGGTTATGGCTGGGTGCCAAATAGCATAAGCGGATTGGCAGCAGAACAGGTTCGAAGAACTAATGTTGTTCGATGAGAGAAGGTTGAAAGCATTGTACCATGTTCAAGGGTATCAACGTAGGATTGCCAGGGCTTTTAACAAGAAAGTTAAGTCCAAGAATCTGAAATAAGAGGATTTGGTGCTCAAAGACAACCAAGCTCCCATCCATGACCTTAGGGGCAAGTTCAGACCCAATTGGACCGGTCCTTACATCATCAAATCAATTTGGTCAGGTGGAGCTGTCATTCCTATGGACCTAGATGGCCTCGAATTTTCCCAACCAATCAACATGGACAAGTTGAAGAAATACTATCCTTGAGAGGCTCGCTAGGCCGAAAGCCCAGAAGCGCGACCTAGGCAAAAGTTAGAGCACAAAAAAATTTGAAATAAGAAAAATTGAGCTCGCAAGGTTGAAAACCCTAAAGGGCGGCCTTGGCAAAAGTTAGAGCATAAAAAAAGATTGTTAATACCCGAGTGAACCCGAACCGAACTACGTAAGGCATGATTCCCATCCTCGGGATACGTAGGCAACTTCATTATGAAATCTGGCCGTAAACACCTCCAAATCAATTGTATCCATGTGTTTGATCAAGGCATCCTTGTCTATTCGTTATCCGAGAGTTCGGTAGTGATCTTCACTATAAGAGCTGATTACAGTGCAATGCAGTGCTATTTTAGTCAAGGGGCAATTTGCCATCTTTGTATTCGGGGTTGTACATCTCGAGGACAGATTCCATGTGTGTCAAGTTGTGATCCTTATTGAAAATGGTTTTGAAAAGTTTTAATAAAAGTTGATTTTTTGATCAAATTAATCTTTTTACAACTTAGACCATTTTTGGACCAAAAGGAAAATTTTTAGTACCTACAACCTTAATTTCATTGATTTCAGTGCAAAGTTCTCTGTCTCTCGATGCAAATCAAAGTTGTTTTTTTTTTTTTTTTTTTCATTATATTCAAAAGGAAAACTTAAAAAGTTAGATCAAAGCAATAAACATGGGGCACAGATGAGTCAGGTGTTTCTACGTCCCCTCCCAGAGCTTGTGGAAGCTGCAGATGCTAAAGTAGGCCAGGTTTGCGCCTCATCTTCAAACCAAGCCAGGCACTCACCAAAAAGGGCACAACTAAAATTGGGAGCGGGAGCCAGAAGTTCTCTTGTCCTCCAAGCATTGGGGTATTGAGCCAATTGTGAACCTCATATTGGAAATGAAGCCGGGTATTCTACCCCCTCTTCTAGGCAAGTCTGGTCACGTCCGACCTGACGCCTAAACTGGAACGGAAAGTAGAATACACAATGTGTCAGGCTAATCAGTTAAATGTCGGGTTGCTGAGCCATGCTGTAGCTCATCTTGGGCAGATCAAACTAGGGGCAACGCCAAGCAATGTCAACAGCAGACCTGTTGCACATCCAATGGCACCACCACCTTTTATTCAGGAAATCAACTAGCCGTTAGCGAAAGGAATAGCCTCGCGCTGAATATGCAGGGCAAGAGTCCACTACCTTCAACCTGTCCATGAGCCATATTTGGGGAGGGATGAAAAATAAGAGAGATTAAAGAATAGAGAGGTGTATGTAGAGAGAAAAAGTGAGAAAGAGTTTTGAGAGAAAAACAAAGCCTGAGTGCCGAATGATGTGAGAAACACATATGAGATAGGATGGGAAACATTACCTGCAAAAGTAGTGGACTCCCTGCTAATTTGCTTGTCTTTCGCCGATGGAAGGCATCCAAGCCTATCAAAGTCTCGGCCAATGCTAAGCCAATGCAGCTCTTGCCCTCTTTCAAGCCTTGAGCTACTTCAATCAAGCGAATGCTCGACCCATTGAAACCCGGGGCAAGTAGAAAATGAGCTAACATACACAAACAAAGGGCATGCTGCCGAAAACCGTGCCAAAAGTGGTCGCCACGTTTACCGGTGTAGGAAAACTGATAAATTAGGCTGGGAATGTCTAACTCTCCATTGTGAACCAAGGATCGAGCCTCATGCAGAGTGAGCCCGCACATCCGTCCCAAAGCTTGGATGTGACCAAAACGGGGCTGAGGCAAGATTTCCTCATCGCGCCGGGACTCCATTAGCACTTGAAATTCTTCAATTGTCGAGCATATCTCTTGTCCTCTGAAACTAAAAACATGTGTAATTGGATTCCAACACCTAGCCGCGGCGTGGAGGAATGGAAAACACAGTGGAGAATGACTTAGCGGGAATAGTACATTTATCCCGAAACCCCAGAAATTAACTTTTTCCGAGCCATCCAAAGTTACAATCCAATTTGAGAGTTTTTGGGCAAGGAATGGCTCTATTTGTGGTAAAAATAGAGCTGGAATGAAGAAACTACGAAGTCCTAGCGTTTGTAAAAGATACGGCTCTGAGTGGAAGACATGTGGCAACAATCTGGAGGTCCCACACATTGATGGCTGACCAGCCAGTGGTGATGGCCGACAGGCCACTTTTGTAGCCGCCCGGCCACCACTAGTGGCCAATAGCCACCACTGGTGGCTGACAGTCTCTATGTGTGGCCGATGGCCTCTTAGTCTATCTTATAGCCACCTGTATGTTGAGAGTGCTGAGAACCTCTACTTTGTTCTGCTTTTTACGCATTCCAAGGTCTTGTTTTCAGTCCCTTTGGGCTTGAGCATGTTCATTTGAGTTGTATTCGTCTTGTTTTGCTTATTGAGTTATATTTGTATTGTTTATCGAGTTGTTGTGTTGCTTATCGAGTTGTATTTGTTTTGTTTTCACTTGTCGAGTTGTTGTTGTTAGTTGTTTATCAAGTTGTCTTACTTTGTTTGTTAAATGTTGGTTGGTTCATTACCTGATTAAGAAAGTGTCAATACAATGTGCAATTTTCAATCAAGATCAATCTCGTTTTTATGCTATGCGATGTTATGCGATGCTCAGAATGCAAAATACAACACCTTTTCATCAAAAAGCTATTTTCATTCCGATCATGGTTACTTGTTACAAAAGAGTACAAGTTTTAAAGCAAAATAAAACATGTCTAAAGCTGTACAAAGTGCTAACACTACTAGCAAAAAGAAACTAAGCAAAAACACAGGTAGATCAGTGCCAGCTATCTCAAGCTTTAGAGGCCTTCTTCGTCCTCTTCCTCGGCGGAGCAGACTCTGCGCAACTATCTCCATCTGCGCCGTTATCTAAACCAGATGCTGAATCAGAATCAGAACTGGAGTCGTCATCGTCCTCTGCCTCGGAGCCCTCCTCGACATCAACATCAGTATCACCACTAGCAAAATCTGAGCTAGCGTCATCGTTTCCACCCTCAGACGACTCAGCATACTGACTCGCTGCCTCCTCGGCCTCATTGGTCTCGGTATCATCCATACTTAGAATAGGCTCTGAAAGGCCAACTCAGCTCGGGCGCTCCTAGTTCGGCCTCGGCTGCGTGCTGGAGCTTGTCTCTCTCTCTCTCCCTGCTACCGGAGGGGGTACTGATGGTCCTGGTGCTGCTACTGCCGGTGCTATTGTAAGGATGGAACTTGAAAAGACAGTTGTTATATGTCAGCCATGGTATGTATATCAGATGCAAGTATGTGGCAGAGCATGGAAGTGCAGTGTTTTAGAGTATGAATTCAGTATGGAAGTGCAATACTTCGGGTGCAGTGTATTAGTGCAGTATAGGGAAGTTCTCATGTCAGTTTCAGTATGTCAGTGTAAATGTGATGACTGGGATGCAAGAAAACTGAAGAAATTACCTGAATACCGTGGAGACTGAGCAATGCCTCTCTCCTCAATTTCATCCCCTCGAATAAAGCCACCAGCTCGAGTAATCCCTCAGTGTACCCTGCAGGTGCTTGCAAATGCATTGGGAATGATCAATGTCCAGAAGGAATGAATATCTGAGAGAGAATGAAAAATGAAAACTGTGGTACATACCAGAGGTGAGTCAGGAGCTCTGACATATCTATGACCAGCCGTCGGAGGCTCAATCGGAATCCGGTAAGCCTCTCCGGTGTACCACCAACATGTCAACTTGGTCGGAAGCTCTGGCTAACCGAAGCCCTATCTAGCTGGGGCCACCCCTCTGGCTCTACCCTTCGATGCTCGAGCCCTGCTCGTCGAAGGGACGTTTGCTGCTCTTCTTGCACGAGCACGAGTACTTGTCAACAAAGGCATGAGATGCGTCTGGATAAATGTCGTATAGTCCCCCTCTCCGAGAAAGTAGTAGGTGTCCACGCCTCGAGTAAAATCAATCACCTCCTCGGGGGAGAGGCTCTCTGTAGCCCACATAGATGGCGGAGGCGGCATGGGAACTACCTGCTGCGGTAAATCCAACGTCTGGCGTATGAAGCGCTCGCCTAAGAACCAGGCTTGGAAGACTGGGCCATCGAGTACAAGCCAATAATAGGAAGCCCCCCGAGCGCCGGCAAATTGGTCCCTAACACCCTTAGGTATCATCGTCTAGGGCTGCCACGAGATCTACAAACAGAGAATGCACAGATTGTTAGTTGCCACTAGCTATGCGATATGAAGCAAAGCTGAAGTAAAGTAGCAATAACCATGAGTTTTGAGTTACCTTTGCCGTGGTCACGGTGTCAAATTACCAACGGAAGAACGGAAAGGTCTCCCTGCTCCTCCTCACGCACCTGCCGTCGTACCGATGAGAGTATGATACAACATAAGGCATCTCTACCTCCGGCTCTGGGGCAAGGGTGGGAAAATATGCATATACCCACAGCTGTAAAAAACAAAAGGACAACAGTGAGTGTACAACAGATAAACATAGGCAATGCAGAAAGCAGAATATGTATGCAATATGCAGAGAATGCAGAATACAGAGAAAATGCAGAAAGTAGAATGTATAGTACAACATACAGAAAGTACAATGCAAAGCAGAGATCAAATATGTGTGTGCAGTGTACAGAAAGTGCAAAGAAGAAAGCACAGCAGGAAATGCAAAGCAAAAAAGTAAAGCATACCTCCCAGGCTCTCCAGTAGCCGCCGACTCTGTTCCCGTTCCTGCGGGATGTCGAGCTCATGTATCCGTATAAGGTGGCCTGGCTAGCACCTCCCCAGTTGTAAAGCTGGACCTGAGACAAGTCCACCAAGGCACTCAAGAGATATAGCCCGACAGTGTTTGCCTAGTCGGTGAACAAAATGGTGCTGAAAAGGAACATCAAGAAGCCTCGGGCGTACTGCTCGATCTCCTCTAGGGTCTCTAGGTCTGTCCCTCTGAAATGCTCTGAGAACCAAGTGTATCGCACCATCCCTCATCGGAAGATACGCGGATGAGCCCCCAACAGGTAGATCCAGGCGGCCTCCCACTCGCCCATGTTTGTATTATAAGGGATCGGACAACCCCCTACCTCTATGCCAGTGAGCATAGCGAAGTCATAGGGAGTCATCATCATCTCCCCCATGGTAGAGAAGTGGAAAGAGTTGGTAGTATCCCACCACCTTTCTACCAGTGCGCCAAGTAAGGGCTTACTCGCTATGAGACGCGATAGCCCCATACAGAACAAGCCTAAGTTGGCCTTATCGACAATCTTGCAGACGCTGGCAGAGAGCTCCATGTACCACTCTTTCGCGGATGTGGCTCCGTGTCCTCTGATAGAATGAGAGTCCTCCGGTAATCAGAATGGGCAGATGAAATGTAATGTAAGAAATACAATGCAAGAATGTGTTTGAGACAAGTAGATGAAAGGCTATGTCAGAAATACAGTGCAAGAGTGTGATTTATGCAAGAAATACAAGGTATATTGAGGAAAGTGTAAGAATACAGTGTATACCTTGGTGGCGCCATAGGATAAATGGGACTTCAGCTCTCATAGCAAGAGGTCCTCTGGTATGCCTCGTGCAAATCCTCTGAAATGACGGATGGTGTCGAGCGGTAGCACATGTGTCTTAGGATGATATGTCTCTAGGTCAAAGGGTCAAACCCTGGGTGGTAGTGGTAAGGCTTAGGATCTGCCTCCATCCCCGAAGATGATCCATCATGTGGAATGTCGTTCGCCATCTGGAAAGGAGGTGAGAAAGTGGGCGAAAATGAGGAAAATGGGTGAAAAATGCCAAAAGTCAACAAAAGTCAACCCTAGGAGAGAGAAAAGGGAAGAAAAAGTCAAAGCCCGGGAAAAGGCACCAAACCCAAGAAAAACTCGAGGAAAACAAGCCTCAAGTGGTGAAAATGAAGAAAAAAACACCGAAATCAAATTTCAATCGGTTCAAAACGAAGGAAATCAAGAGGTTTTAGCGAATCAAACGTTCATGGGGTGTTGGAAAACGCGTATAAAACGTGGATCTATAGAGGAAAAGTGTCTAGAGAGAGAGAGAATGGATTTTTGGCAATGAGGAAGTAGGGAAATGAAGTTTGGGTGTGTTTACTTAAAGGCTCGAGGAGAAAAGACCAAAATGGCCCTAATCTGCCATCGGTGGCCTACCGGCCACCAGTGGTGGCCGACAATGCATAGGGGTGGCCGACAGGTGGCCATCACCCTCCCCTAGTGGCCAACAAGTGCCCAATGCTCCTTCCTTGAGTTTTGATGCTATTTTGTGTCTCCATTTCTCAAGAAGTGTAAGGAAAGTTCACTTTTAAGCTCAAATTGCCTCTGCGGAAGCTTTAAACTGTGCCTTCAGTGCGTGATGTTCATTGTCAGTCAATACGAACGGGGTGTATGCTTTTAAAACATTTTGCAACTCTTCCAGGAGGTAAATCGGAAGTTGTGACTGGGTCGATTTTATCGAACACGCTTTATCGTTGCATGGAACGTACATTTCTGATGTGATCTTGCATCACTTCTCACATTTACATAGAGCATGCTTCAATTTCCCATTCGCATAAAACATGCATTTGGTATTCTGCATAGAACATGCTGCTAATCTTGCATAGAATATGTATTTTTTTTTTTTGTGATATTAATCGTGCATAGAACATGCATTTTGTACTGTTGCATTGAATATATATTCCGATGTTGCATAGAACATGCCCTGGTTCTCATCGCATAGAATATGCTTCTATTTTGTTTCTCATCTGTTTTGCGTAAAACATGTCTCTAACATTGCGTCATGGTTATTCGTCTTGCATAGAACATGCATTTTTACTATATTGTACCTGTTAAGTTTCTTTCTTATCCAGGCACGATATTGTATATACAGTTCATTCAGAGGAGTTCCAAGTGAGATCATTCCTGTCCTTCACCACTCCCTGTTTTGGTTACAACATTTGGACGTGTTTCGATGTTTATCACCACTCTCTGTTTTGGTTAAAAACCTTTGGACGTGTTCCGATGTTTATCACCACTCCCTGTTTTGGTTAAAAACATTTGGATGTGTTCCGGTGTTTATCACCACTCCCTATTTTGGTTAAAAACATTTTCATGTGTTCCGATGTTTATCACCACTTCTTGTTTTGGTTACAAACATTTGGATGCGTTTCGATGTTTATCACCGCTCCCTTTGGTTTAGAATAGTCGGGTGCATCCCAGTGTTCACACCATCCCTTCTCTCCTTCTGTGTGCAACACGTTAGGATCTTGTTTGACATCTCGGGTGCGTCCGATAGTTGTGTTATTCTTTGCCTTTCCTGCGTGATACGTAGTTAAGTTTGCATAATTTTCTTACATCCTTTCTGCATGAAATGTGGTTTGTCTCGTGATTCTCGCACGTGGCATGTTTGATTATTTCTTTTCATGTTAGAGGTTGCTATACCTTACTTCGGTTTGTTTAAATGTCGCATTTCTTTACATAACATTTGTACCTAAATGTTTCATTATGGCCTCATTGCATGATCATAAGTTATGTTCTTGCATCATGCATATCACTTTCATCTTGCCCCAGAACTACGCTGGTTTGATTCTTTGCAAAGGGATACGTAGGCAGCCTACGGGCGCAACCATCTTTGTCTTGCTTGTCTATTTGTCCAAGTCTTTGGCCTTGTCAAAAATGGGTCGTCTCTGCGCTTTGACATTCACTCCCGTCATTTTATGACTTCCGAGTTCTGTCAAAGAGGGGCAACTGTAGACACCCCACTTTTAGCTGCCCGCAAGACTCGGACGCTTGATTTAGTGCACTCAATGATGAAAGTTGAATTACAAATTCGTAGCGATTCAGAATCAATTAGGCTTCCGAAATAGCTTCACATCTTCAACATTTACCTTGTTTGAACCCTTGGGTCTCATTTATGGACCATTTCTTACCTTGAGCTGAGTTTGAACCAAAAAAATAGGGGAGGCCATCAAGGCCCGGCCGTGCATTGGTGATAGGTGGCCATAGCTATGAATGGCCGGTCGGCCTTTGATGGCGATAAACACTGTTCTGGGCGGAAGGCCACCAGCTATCCATTTTTGAAGATATTTGTCATCTTTTCGGCTCGAATTCTATAAAACCGAAGCTTTGGGATTGTTTTGAGGGTTGAAAAAATATCTAGAAGAGAGATATACACCCTTGAGAGCCTTGACTCCTCCTTCTTCCATTGCAAGGCATCCCTTAAGCTAACCTAGTTTGCTTACACCACCTATACACACCATATACAACCTTGTTTGATCATCCTAAAGCCTTGGTTGATCTTGAGGAAGTGTATTTCAAGCTTGAGAGTGCATTGAAATTGAGTTTGAAACTCTAAAAGCAAGCTAGCTTCTTGAAAGGCCTAAGCTTGCTTCCTCTTCCCTTGCTTTCATTTCAGTTCTTTACGCTATTGTTCTTGTTGTTTGGTTGTTTTTGAGCTTATCTGAAGTGTTGGAGTTGAGTTTGGAGGGTTACCAAAAAGGTAGAAAGAGCTTGCTCTTTCTACACCTTTACTTCATAACTCAAATTCTTCTCATTTTTACTCTTTTTCTTTAGTATTCAAACTAATTTTCAGAGGTTTTAAGAGGGCTGAAAATCATGCTTTGAAGCTCCAACATGGAGGGATTAGCCACCTCTCTTTATTCTTGTTATTTAGCTTCAGTTCTTATCTTTGTTGCCTAGCCTTTTGCCCTCTTTTCATGAATGTTTTATCTCTGATTTGCATGTATTTGGGACTGTTTTGAGGTTATCTAAGCCTTTCCATTTGGTTCACACCTTGTTAGACACCCTTGAGGTTACATAGTTAACATGCCTTTTGCTTAAACATGCTTTCTTAGTTCATTTCACATGCTTTGAGGCTGATTTTCACTAATCAAAAAATGGATCCATATCTTTCATTCATGAGAATGGTTTCAACCAATTGAGGTTACTCAAGGCATGTAAAGGAGATCTACAATTAATGGCTTAATCTCTTCAGAGATTCATCGTCAACAGTGTAGTCTCTTTCTCATGTTTTAGATGGACTTCTTGTTTGACATCATTTCTCGGATTAGAGGACTTTAAACATCATATTTGGACAAATGGACTAATAAATTGCAAGGCCTAAAACAATTGGTTTAAAACTTGAATCAACACACTTCAAGAAAATGGCTAGAAAAGCTTGAACTTGGCCGGACGTTATGCCATGTTCCTTGTGTCAAGGGTCATCAAGCATCAATTCATGGTGTTTTTGGTGTCCTTGAAGCGTCTCAACTTCCTTTTTTTGAGTTTATTCCATGACAAAAAGGGAAGGGTGGTCTTACTCTTTGCATTTTATTAACTTTTGTCCAAAATTGCATTCGAGACCATCAAGCGATCAACTTGCTCATTGATGGCTTTTGGAATCAATTTTAACCTTCTCTTGAGGTTTTCCTATGACAGAGAAGGAAGGAAGGACAAACAGAGCTTGAAAATGCTCCATCTGCACTGAGTTCACCTCAGAGCACAAAAACAAAGTTTGCACCAAATCAATGCACGGTCGACCCTCTGTAGGCCCGGCTGGCCATCAGTAATGCATGGTCGGCCCTTGGTGTGTGGCCAGTAGTGCAGTTTTGTAGAAACAGAGGCAGTGGCTGAAGGGAAAACAGAGGCAATCTGAGGTAAACAGAGCAGCTTTCAAGTGATGTGCATGCAACCTCCATCCATCTCCTTTGGTGCTTGCATTAAATGTGTTTGACCATTTAACTGTTTTATTAGCATAGCAAATTGTGTTGTAATATTTAATTAGTCTAATTAGTTGTAGCTAATTAGTTGGTGTTGTGATATTTAATTAGCTTAGCCTAGTTAAATTCTTAATTAATTAGCTTAGATAGTTACTTAATTATTCATTTCAAGTGTTGTAATAATTAGTTAATTAGTTTAGTTATTTATTCAGGTTTTGTAATAATTAGTCTAATTAGCTTAGTTAGATTAGTTTTAAATTAGCTCAGCTTAGCTGATTAGTTTTTAGTTTATTCATTCAGACTCTCCTTCGTGAGAGCGTGTTGTAATAATGTGTATGTTTTTCAACCCCACGTCTTTCTCCCTTTTATTTACTTGCTTTTGATGGTTAGATTAGGGATATATTTCAATTAGCATATCGCATGTTTGCATCCATTCATTTGTCTTGCATGCACCGAGGCTCGGCACATCATTCAAACTGCATTGTTATTTCAATATATATTACATGTGTTGCATTAGTCATTTAATATAGTTAGGATCATGCATCGTTCTAACTAGTTTTTGTTTTGGCTTGGAGTACTCGGTAAGTTTTTGCGCTTTAGCATATTTGCACGAGTGTGATTGCCATAATGCCATGTTTCGCATGCTTTCCATGAGGCTATGTGTTTAAATGCTAAACTGCATGAATGCTTGTGGATGAAGGCTTGTTGTTTGAATTGGAACGATTCAACAAATGTGTGTTTCAAGCCCACTTTGTTGTGGCAAAATCATGTTTTAAGCCCACTATGTTTGGTGGAAAAATCCGCATCTTTAAGCCCACTTGAGGTGGAAAATTCAAACCATTTTCGCAAACAAACATGAGTTGAATTGTTCCAACTTGAGCAAGCTTGTCTATACTTGCATGTGCGCATCACATAGTAATGCTAGTTTAATAACCGGAATAAGATCACATAATGTTTGAAAAAAAAAAATCATATCATGATTAGTAGAGGCCAATCTTTGATCGGGCAAGCGGGGGTACTCATTTCAGGACCTTCTCCTCTCGTACCCAAGTTCCCAAGCCGAGGCAACTTTGGTGATGACGGACACGTGGCCTTTGGCACGAGTCAGGGTTTCCTAAATTTCCCTAAAAATTAAATATTTAGGTGGTGACTCTGTATCTGGCAAAGCAGTCCAATTTTGGCATTATTTGATTTAAAATCGATTTTTCAAAAAAAGATTTGCTGGATTTGGACTCTTTGGTGATTATCAGTTTCACATTGTACTTGTGAGATTAGATTCAGAACCACAAGAGTCCGAACTGTGAGGCCTTTCTTTCAAACCTTCCGAAAGGGGACGAGAAAAAGGGGAGCCACAATGTTCTTAAAATCTCCAATTTATATCTATTCATATTTCCATCTCATGCTTCAAGATAATCTTGTCATATGTCTATTACTTTTTCATATACTCTTGTGGCACTAATAGTTGTTTTGGAGATTGTGGCACTAATAGCTATTTTGCAAATCATGACCTTGAGAAAGAAGTTTGTTTTTGTTGGCTGTAATGGGTTGGGGTGGTTAGGATTTTATTTGTTAGGTGTATTTTGTCACGACATTGCCAAAGGGGGAGATTGTTAGGTTTTTATTCTTGGCAATCCCGTTTGACAAAACTCCTTTCAGTTGTAATTGTATTTGATCTTTTATTTTAGTGAGGCTATGAGTTTTAAATGTGAATCCAACCCGAATTGCGCCTTGCAGAATGTTTCAGAAGTTTATTCTTTCATGTTTGCCACTTTGCTAACTATGTCGGGATCAAGCAAAAATGCAGTCGAAGTTGCTTGTCCGCTCGAGTGGCCATTTGTACGCTCGAGCTGAGAATCTTTGGTTCTAGAAGTTTGATCGCCTGCAAAAGCACTGGGAGTTGTTTTTTCTGCTCGAGCGGCCTTTCCTGCGCTCGATCATCAGTCCGTCCGAGCGGCTATTCTTGCGCTCGAGCGGAGATCGCGAATCTGTTTTCTATAAATAATTGTTTCAGTTCAATTTTAAGGTACAACTTCCAAATCTTCTTCTTGGATATTAGGGTTTATATCTGAAGCTTCTTTGCTAGTTTCGTTGATGTTTGTTTGAGTATAGATCTGGTTTGAAAAGTATTCATCAAAGAATTGTTTGTTTCGTTCAATACAAAAGAGAGTGTTGTTCTTCGGTAGATTTCATAGAATTTGGGCCTGAAGCTTTGGTAGATTCTGGAGTAGCTCATCGTCGTGGATTCAACATCAGTGTTGTGGATTCAACATTGGGCAAGACGATTCTGAGGTGAAGACCGTGGTGGAAGAGGCATATAGGGGTCAGTTTAATTCGGACGTGAATTCGCTAGGTAATTGAGAGTGCACTTGTGTAATTCATTTTGTCTTCTTAATGGATTGTTTTGTGGCTTTTGCCTGTGGTTTTTTTTATCACAATTGAAGGCACTCCAATTGTGGTTTTTCCACGTTAAAATCGTTGTACCGATTTGTCTTGATTGTTTGATTAGGATTGTTATTTACTACTTAAAATTGATACATAATCACAAATTAATATCTAGGGTATTTCTAGATTTTTCAGATTTTTTAACAATCAACTTCTGTAGGGGTGAGTTCGATGTGAGTAGTATTAGAGAGGCAAAACTATGCTAATTGTCCAACTGTACGAGCAAGAAATAATGTTCTCGTATAATCATGTTGATCAAGTCTGTGCTCCTCCGTACGTCGTCGCTTTACTCCCTGAAAACACAAACGTGAGCTAGCCGGCGGGTGTGTGCCAGATACCTCTCTGATGCCTAAGTCAGCAAAATAGACAAATAGGCAAAAAACTCTATGTATTCGAGAATCAAAGTTGTGTTACCTCTCCATAGGTGATGTTGTGAGCTTTTATAGGTTCCGGGTGGCACAATCCTAGTAGGACTCTTACTCCTCCATGTAGAGTCCTCTTAGGAATCATATTCCTGAAAGATAATGCTTATCTTTCAACACCCCCCTCACTGCTCAAACCAAGTGGGATGGTCTTACCTCGGTAGTATGACAAAAACGACCGAAATAACATGGCTAAGCTAAGCTGGTAGAATTGACCGAGTTCTGACTAGCTCGGCTCTTCCTTTTACAACTTGTACCTCGGTTTCACTTCTTGAGACCGCGCTATCCACAGCGTGCTTGGACCAAGCTATTCAATAGCAAGGTTCTGAGTAAAAGCCCACAATACCCCGTTCCTTAGTGGTATGACTGAGCTAACTGCTACTACTTAGACCGTAGTGACCGAGCTAACTACAAAGCTCTTTCTGGACCGGGCTAACTACAAAGCTCTTTTACTTAGCCCTTTTTACTGTGGCCCACAGAACGGTCCATCACCCAGCTCGGCCCAATTTACATATAAATTACCCTCTCACCAACAATGGTGGAATGGCTGGAGAATAAGTAGCTAGGTGAGGGTGAAGTAGCTCAAGAAGAAATGGATAATAGTGCACAAATGGGCAGCATCTCCCCTTAAATCCCCAATAATCCTCTCTTGGACCTTGAGAAATTAGGTCCTATTTATAGGCTTTTCCTTGATACCAAGAGGACACCAAGTGGTCAAATAGAGAAAAGACATGTGTCCCTATGGATCACATGGAATATTCTGCCTTGAGCCCCCAGGCTGAAGGTGCCACATGTCCCTCTCATGTACTGTGTACTATCTATTTGCCTCCACACCTACCTTTTTGAGCCTTAGCAAGTGTAGTTGTGGCGGGAGTGTTTGACGCTACAACTACTTTTTGAGCCTCAGCAAATGCACTTGTGGCGGTAGTGTTTGCCACTGCATTTGCCTTCTTAGCTCGAACCTCAGCAAGTGCACTTGCAGCGGTAAACCTTGTTGCTACACTTGCTCTCTCAGTTCTATTTAGCCAGTACATGCATTCTCAGGACTTTATTAGCCTGCTATCAGTTATGTTTGTGTTCACCTTAGCGAAGCCTCCACCCTTAGCCACCTAACCACAAACTCCGCAACTTTCTAGGGCGAAAGCCACAACCAAGCCTGTTATAAGCCATGCTGTGCCTTAGTATCAAGCCCAATGAGACTTCCTTAGTCCTACCTGTACGACTAAGGTAGGTCCATGACCTGGGTAATGGGAAAGGAGTCCTTTATGCTCAAGCTGCCCTGCTCCCATCTTTGCGGGGTTATTGCGGTATACTTGTATCTTTGGGCCTGCTATCGGCTCCGACCAGTAAGATTTGGAGCCTGTTATCAGCACCAAGCTAGCCTCTACTTGTGGAAGGGAAGTGTAGACCGCCCGAAACTCCGCTCCGCGCACGAGGGCGTGAATCGGGTTCTAGCTACTACAGTTCGGACTCCTGTCGCGGTTTTGAATCTAAGCTCACAAAGTGCAATGTAAGACTGATAAATCACCAATGAGTCCAAATCCGGCAAATCGTTTTGGAAAACTGATTTTAATCAAGAAGTGCCAAACATGGACTGCTTTGCCAGATTTCAGAGTCGCCACCTAAATATTTTATTTTGGGAAATTTAGTAAACCCTGACTCGTGCCTAAGGCCACGTGTCCGTTATCACCAAAGTTGCCTCGGCTCGGGAACTTGGGTACGAGAGAGGAAGGTCCTGAAATGAGCACCCCTGCTCGTCCGATCAAAGATCGGCCTCTACTAACATGATATGTTGTTTTTCTAAACACATGCATTCTTATTCCTGTTTATTAGCTAACTTACTATGTGATGCGCGCAGCATACAAGTATAGACTAAGTCGCTCGATTTGGAACAAAACATCTCATGTTTGTTTTTCGAAAGTGGTTTGAAGGTGCTACTCGCAAGTAAGCTAAAACGCAGATTTACCACCAAACAAGGTAAGCTTAAAACATGATGATTTGCCATTTCAAGTGGGCTTAAAACTCACATTTTGATGAATTGTTCCAATTCAAGTAATGAAGCCTTCATCCACAAGCATTCATGCAGTTATATCAGTTAAGCAAATAGCCTCATGGCAAGCATACTATCATGGCAGTCACTTACACACATGCAAGGATGCTAAAGCGTAAATACTCACAGTGTACTCCGAGCTAAAACAGAAACTAGTTAGAAATCATGAATGATCCTAACTATGCAAGATGCCTAATGCAACACATGCAAAATGCAATTAAAATGGGCTCGGCTAGCTAAGATGGCATATGAATGCAACACTTGATAACATGCTTTGAAACAAGTATTCAAGTAAGTGTACTGAAATACAATGAAGTTTGAATGATGCGCCGAGCCCGGTGCATGCAATACGAATGAATGATGCAAACATGCAAGCATAAGGATGCTAATTGAAATATGCCCTAAAACTAACCACCGTAAGCGATTAAGTAAAACGGAGAAAGACATGGGGCTGGAAGACATTCACACACACACGCACACGCACACTTATTACAATATTTGCCCTCTCGACGGAGGGTCCGAATAAATAATACAAGATAGCTATGCTAAGCTAAGCTACTTAACTGATCTAATAATCTAATTAGACTAATTATTACACATCACAAATTGAATAACTAGCTATAACTAATTATTACAATACTTTAACTAATTAATCAAATTAATTAAGCTACAAAACCAACTGACTAAGAAAAAGAAGCTAAATTAGGCTGCCACAGCTCTGCCTCGGAATAATGAATGATGCATGCTCGGTCGGCTTCGCTCAGAAATCCATTACCGTGCCCCCAATTGCCTCTGTTTGCATTTGGTTTGACTTCTAAAAATTGCACAATCTCCAGAATTCTTTTTCTCCAACACAGGGACCTCCTAGTGGGCTGCCGACCAGAAAAGGTGGCTGTAGACCACCTGTAGACCAGAAAAACTGGTTGTAGACCAAAAAAAGTGGTCGGTCGACCACCTTTACTGGTCTGCCGACCAAAAAATTTGCCAGGCTCCAATTTTGCTGCAACAAAGGACAAGAAGGGGCATAGCAGTGTATTTCAAGATATGTGTACACAACCACCCTTCCTATCATTTCTTAAGCTCAAGGAGGTGTGGTTCTCGACTCTCGGGCCGCCAACCAAGCATCGCAATGCACGATGGCCGAGAAGCCAAGTTTGCACAAGTCAATATCAATGAATGCACACAAATAACACATAAGGGCCTCCACCTCTATCATGCTTGGTCAAAAGGGTCCGCGATCAAGAAATGAGGCGCGTTTCATCACTTCAAGTATGAAACGCCCCTCGTTTCTCGTGTTTGGATTAACACCCAATCCAAACACAATGCAACACACATGCAAACAACATGCTTATCTAACAATGTTAATGTGGCATGCACAAGGTTCTCACATGTGAACAATGCATGCATGGCATGTTCGGAGGCCAAGAACATCAAAGCTAGTAAAGAGCATCTCACAAGAGGCATGCAATACCAAGTTTAAACAACTAAACCAGCTCTGGACAGAGCTCAACCATGCCAAAACAAAGGCCAAAACATGCTGAAAAGGGAGACCAAAAGCTTATACAAGCATGCATACACATTGGTTCACAAACAAGGCATGAAGACCCAACTCTCCAACACATTGAAGGAGTAGAAAATGTGAGAGTGTGGCAATGAAATATGCTCTGAAATCATGTAAGAAATGATGCCAAATCATCCAAACAACACAAGTATAGCATCCTAAGGACCTTGAATCATTAGACTAGTCAAAGCTATTGCACTACAACCATGCATAACCAATCCCATATGACCCAAACTATTCAAAACAGAGTTGAAGCATACTAAATCAAGGCCGAAAGCATGCTAAAACATAGGCTTAAAAGGGAAGGAAAGCATGTTCATTCATTGGCTTGCAAACAAGGCATAATGCATAACCCTCAAGAGCAATGAAAGAGTGATAAACATGAGAGTATAGCAAAGACATAAGCTCTAAAATTACATCCCAAATGATGCCAGATCATGCACACATCACAAATGAGGCATGCTAGGAGGCTCAAAGCTTAAGGCTAGCAAAGGTACTTGCACCATAGTCATATCAAGCAAGCCCCAAAGGGCCAAGGTGACTCAAAATAGTCCCAAGGCAGGTCAAAATAATGCCAAAACATGCATGGAATAGAGCTAACACATGCTAGAATGGGAGGCATAAAGCATGACGCATGCAAGGCCAGAGTGTGGGATTACACTACACATACCAAAACCAAGCATGAGGTGACTTCACCAACAAAAATCAGAGTTGTAATATAGCAAAATAACACCAAAAACATGCTGAGATGGTAGCTCAAAAGCTTAGGCAAACATGCATACGTATTGGCTCATAAACGAGGCATGAGGCTCAACTTCTCAAAAGTGATGAAAGAGCGATACATATGAGAGTATGACGGTGAAACATGCTCTGAAATCACATACAAAATGATGCCAAAGCATGCAAACAACTCGAGCAAAGCATGCTAGAAGCCTTAGACAATAAGCTAGTGAAGGCATTTGCACTATAGCTATACAAAACATGAGCCATATGACCAAGACAGCCCAAAACAGTCCTAAAACATCCTAAATGAAGTTCTAAAACATGCTTGAAATAAGCTAAGAATGGCTAGACTTATAGGCCAAAACAATAGCACATATTAGGCAATTTAGCACAATTGCACTACAAGCATACAAAGCAAAGCTCGAATGATCAAACCGGCTCAAAAAAGAGTTCAAGCATGCTAAAATATGAGCAAAAACATGATGGAGTGGAGCATACATATGCTAGATTAATAGGCTAAACCATCAAGTAAGCTAGGCTAGCATGCAAGTTTACACTACAAGTGTATAAAGCATGCAAGAGGTGACCAAACTAGCCCAAAACAGAGTTATGGCAGGTCCTAAAAGTCACAAAAAAGTGCTTGAACTAAGCTTAAAAGAAGAAGAAATACATGCTCATTTGATGGGCCATCAACATAAGTAAACAAGAGAAGAGGACGGGGGACAATCCCCTCCTATTTGGGACCTCAAAATCCCCTTTTCACCACTGAAATTTCTCTGGAATTCAGTGGTTTAAAGGCCAAAAAAGTTGGTTTGAAAGGTGGTGAAAGATGGCTCAAAAGGCTTTACAAGCCAAGAAGCAAAAGGAAGGAAACACCCCCTGGCCAAACAAGGCTTAGACCACCACTTTTAAACCATAAAAACAGAGGAAAAACAGAGGTTTTTTTAGTTCAACACCACCCCAAAAACAGTTTACAAAGGTGGTAAAACAAGCATGCAAAGCAAAGGTTTAAAGGGACAAGTGCTTACCCTTGAAGCACAGCAGCAAAACAGGTGCAAATCTGAGCTAGAACCACCTTTTGGAGCTCAAGCAAGGCTCCAAAGAATCTCAGCCCAATGGTGATCAAGTTTGATCAAGGATGCCTAGGCAAAGGAGAGGTATATCTCCAAGTACATCTCTTGCATGCACACAAGGACAAGAGGGAGAGCTAACTAGAGAGAAAGGCTGAAACTTAGCTCTGAAATTTGTAGAGAGAGAGAGAGAGAGAGAGAGAGAGAGAGAGAGAGAGAGATTTTAGTGTGAGAAGCTCCCACAATTGCTCAAAATGTTCTTCCTTCGAATATACGAGATATGGCTTCATATATAGCAAAAAGCAAGAGCTTGGTCGAAATATCTGATTATAGGACAGCTAGAGGTTGTGGAAGACAGTTGGAGGGAAAATATCTTCAAAAAAATCTGAGTTTAAGACCTGTTAGCCACTTTTCTAGTTGACCGACCACCTTTTTGGGTCGACTGGCTACTTTTCTGGTCGACAGGCGAAATTCTACTTTCCAGGTCCAACTTCAAATGGGCATAACTCCTTCGTCTGGGCTCCTTTTCAGGTCATTCTTGTGTCCAAATTGAAGCCCCGAAAGTAAGCTTTCCAATGGTGGCACCTTGCATCAAAACTCCAATTGTGCAAAACGTTATGCTTGTTTTGGTGAAGCCGCTCAGTTTTGGTCCTACCCGGATTCATGTCGAACTTCTCCTCAACTAGTTTTCTTCACTCCTCTCTCATTTTCTTTAACTCCAAATCCCTAAACAAGGTGTTTTGAAAGATTTTTCAAAGATTTTATCTCGATTTCATTTATTTCCACTTTGTCCTCACTCGGTTTATCGAAAAGCGCAACATTTAATGAAATGTGAGCCTCGGAACATTGTAGGAACTTTATTTCAAAAATATTTGAAAGAGAGGGTTTTAAGGTTTAAAAACCATTCAAAATAGCTTTGGTCCAAAATGATGTGTAAGGTTGGGATTTGACTCTCCTCTTGCCGAAGGAATCGAACCTTTGCACTGCACAACTTTCACCACCAAATAAGCAATTAGTGACGCCCAAGTCTTAAAGGCGGTAAAAAATTGGGTGTCTACAGGAAGCTCCTCCCAAAGGCTGCTATCACCTTGGTGGGATGTTCCCTCGGCAAGTTAGTTGCGGCGGCTATAGTTGTTGCGGCAATCATTTCCCGCAGTAAGTTCAGATGGCAGTCTCGAAAATGGTGGCGCCGACAAAATGTCTTCGCAACTTGGTCGCTGCAAGTGTTTCCTCTGTAACTTAGTTGCTTCAGTTTTTCTCCTTCCCTCAATAACTTCAGATGGCGGCAGAACCGACAATATAAGGAATGGTGGCGCTGAGGCAAAGTGTCACAGTAACTTGACCGCTGCCAGTGTTGCCTCTGCAACTTCACTTAGACACTTTCCTTCGTGGAGTCTGTTGGGACCTTTGGCAGGTCGGACTTGCTTCAACCCACTGTTGGCCCACTTTTCTTGTGCTTTAGCCCATGCTTCTTTAGACATTCTTGGTCGCCTAAAAGGGGCGCACTCATCACTTAGACCTATACTTAATTTAGGCCTTAATTTCTGACTCTCTACAACTTCCAAACCAAATTTAAATTTTTGATTTTCAATTTCCGAATAAAACACATCCGTTAGACACTGCATTTCCGAACCGACCTGCAGTTATTTTTTTGGACATTGTCAACCTATTTCAAAAAATGATTGAAATTTGTAAAAAAATTGTAAAACTTTACACAAACTTATGAAAAGCTACGAAAATGAGTAAAATAATTTGAGTAAATTAATATATTTATTGAATTAAAAACAAACCTAGAACGATAGTCAATGGAGTGCTACAATAGGGAAGATTGAATTAAAAACAAGCTGCACTTTTTCAACCTTCAACGATATGTACAAACGGCACCATGTTTTATTTATTTATTTATTTATTTATTTTTTATTTTATTTTATTTATTTATTTATAGTAACAGCACCATGTTTGAGTGTGTACATTGTTTAGTATTTGAGTGTGTGCACTATGTCTTGGGTGTGTATAAGATGTGTTTACAATTTTACAATTAGGGCATATTTGGAATAAAAAGTGTGTGGATTGAGCAACTTGTTTGATTTGTATTTAGAGAAAAAAATCTCAAAAAAATGTTTGGTTAAAAAATTTTGAAAAAAAATTTAAAATCACTTTTCTTTATGTATCAATCAATCATTTTTTCTTTTTCTTTTCTCATTCTCTCACATCCTACACATCAATCAGTTATTTTTTCTTTTTCATCCATCTATTCAACTATAAAAAATAAAAAAAAAAATTAAAAAATTAAATTATTCCAAACTCCAAAACTCTAAGGTCATGTTTGTTTACTAGCGTGAGAGAGGGGATTAGATTGCTATGGCTGTAGGTCCCACCCACAGTGTGTTTGGTAATGATTTGGGAAGGGAGATTGATAGTTTGCGGGCTCAGTAATCCCCCTCAATAGAGAGATTAGCTTGACTGGGTTTTGGATGGGATTGGAAAAATCGTGAGCGGATTGAGTCTATTATATATAAAAATAATTTGTTTAATTTAATTTTTTTTTTACCAAGTGCACCTGTTTTTTTTTAATATTTGTTTTAGTTTTTTTTTTAATATAGAAATAATTGTTTAATTTATTTTATATAAAAATAATTTAATAATTCCATCACTAACCATCTCCCATACTATCATCAAAACAAACATACTTTTACTTAATCTCCTCATTAACAATCCTCACATTAACAATATCTTCATTAATCATCCTCTCACTAACAATCTTATCGAGCCTAATCCACAAAACTATTATCAAAATATACAACCAAACAAATTTTCAAATTTTGTAAACTTTTTTTAAAAAAATTACTTCTCAAAATTATTTCACAAATACAAACCAAACATGGCTTAAATATTTATAATATTTTTAAGTGTGTGAATTGAGAAAGATGTGCAGAGTGGAAATAATGTGTAGAAATAAATGTAGTGTATTGGTTTAGTTTTGGAATTATGATTTGAATAGTGGAGTTGTGATTTGAGTATGAAATTATGAGTTGAGCTTTGAAAAGAGAAAATTTGTTTGGTTATGAGTTTTGAAAAAAGTTTTTGAATTTTAAATTTTGAAAAGAATTTTGAGTTTTGAAAAGAGTTTTGAATTGCATTTTGAGTTTTGAGTTTTGAGTTTTGAGTTTTGAGTTTTGAATTTTGAGTTTTGAGTTTTTGAATTTTGAGTTGTATTTTAAATTTTTTGGATCTATTTTTTTAAAATATTAAAAAATGTTTAAGAAAATTTTATTTTTTTATTTTAAATATATAATTTTTATTTAGATATTTTTAAATATATTTTTTTATTTTGTAAATATTTTAATTTTTTTAATTTTAATATTTTAAACTCAAAATACAACTCCACATTCAAATCGTAACCAAACACATAACAAAAAATATTAAAATATTTAAAAATATTATGATAAAATAAAAAAATAAAAATTATATTTAAAATAAAAAAATAAAATTTTCTTAAACATTTTTTAATATTTTTATAAAATACAGTACAAAAATTTATGAAATATAGCTGATTGGGTCTACCCAGTCGTCCACCCGGACATCCCCCTGAACGTACGGCCGGTTGGCCAGAACAATTCAATTTTTATTTATTTATTTATTTATTTTGGCAATTGCAACCTGTTATTTAATATATATATATAGAAATCATATTTTTTAGATTTTTTATAAAAATAATTTAACAATCTCATCACTAACCATCTTCAATACTATATCATTAAAACAAACACACTTTCACCTAATCTCATAACTAACAATCCACACATTAATAATTCCCTTATTAACAATTCTCTCGATAACAATATCATCCAACCTAATCCGCTAAACAAACGTAGCGAAAATGTTTTTTAAAATTCATAATCAAACAACTTTTCTTTTTTCAAAACTCATAACTTAAAATTTGACTCTACACTTAAATCATGATTCTAAAAACAATTTTAGAAAATAAAATAAAATAAATATTTTTTTATTTTTTTAAAATAGAGTTTCGAAAAGAATTGGGTTTTGAGTTTTGAAAAAAATTTTGCATTGAGTTTTGAGTTGTATGTTTGGTTATGAGATTTGAAATTAATTTTTAAATTGAGTTTAGTTGTGTGTTTAATTATGAATATTATAAAGTGTTTTGAAAATTTTGTGTAAGAATCTTAATTCCAAAGACTAACCAAACGCTGCCAAAAGTTCCAAAGGATCAGCATCGAGAGCCAACCTCAACGATGTCAGTGTAATTTATCCAAACATCTATATAACAAAGCAAGGGGTTGAGAGAACAGTTGTCAACGTGCATGGATTAGATGATCAAACCTTCTTCCTCTTTCTAAAACAGGGAACACCCACTTTGACCAAATCACAAAATTTCAAACAATGATGTACCTATTTATACCCCAAATTGAATACACTTTTCCTCATCTCATCCCAGCAATGGCTTTCCAATCACACATTCAACTTTCTTGTCTCTCAATTATCACATTTTACATTCTTCTCGCAACTCCTTATGCAACTGCACTAAACTTAAATATCGCCAAAATGGGTCCCAAAAATCTCAACGTCGACATAACCACCTTCGGAGACGCTTACATCTCCTCCAATGGCATCCACCTCGCGGCGGACAAGTATGATACCATCTTAAATTACAGAGCCGGCAAAGCTACCTACTTCAAACCGCTTCACCTCTGGAACAGTTTTTCCGGCAAGTTGACTGACTTCACCACCTATTTCTCCTTCGTGATTGATTCGGATGGAAGTTCAACTTTCGGAGATGGGCTTGCATTCTTCCTTGAACCTTGGGATCCAGCAACACCGCAGGCACCACTACGGGGGCGGTTCCATTGGGCTTCCAATCGATATATCGACATTGGAAATCGTTAGTCCATTTGTCGCCGTGGAGTTTGATAACTTTCAGAATTCTTGGGATCCACAAAGTATCACTCCTGTTACTCATCTTGGCATCAATATCAACTCTATCAAGTCTAATGTGACTAAAGTATGGTACAAAGACATAACTCATGGGGTAAAAAATGAAGCCGTGATTAGTTATCGCTCTAAGACGAAAAAATTGAGTGTTGTTGTCACTAGCTCTATCAATAATGCCTTAGTCGGACAAAATCTTTCTTCCAGGGTTGATCTAAGGGACTATTTATTAGAATGGGTTGCATTCGGCTTCTCAGCTGCAATTGGTGCGTGTTTTGAAAAAAATATTATTAAGTTATGGAAATTAAATTCGGATTTTTAAATTTGAAAAAAACAAAGTAAATGTTACAACTCCGAGGGCATAAGATAATCTTGGACTTTGAATAAGGTATTTACCAGCAATTAGTGAATAATTGGAATAATTGTTACTCCTTGGATGGATATACATTTTTATTTGGAATAATATGTTATCGATGCATCTTATAATATGATTCTATAATATTTTATCAGATTGTGGATGTTGAATTGTGCTGTGTAATTGAGAAAATGGGATCATAGGAGGCTGGAAAATTTTAATTCAACCAAAGCCAGCTTAATTAGTGTAGGGAGAGACATTTTAAATTTTAATTGACTAATAAGTCAAACAATAGCCACAATAGCAAGTGTGGGGATTTCAATTCTTATTACTTCGGGGTTGGAGGGTTAGGAGAGGAATGGACAGAGAGAGAGAGGAGGTGGTGAAATTAGAAACCCCGGTGGCAGCTAGGGATGGCAATTTGAAACCGGCCCGACGGGGATCCCCGATCCCGACCCCGATTTATGCGGTTTTTCCCCGAAAAATACCCCCGACAGGGAGGGGACGGTATCTAAAAATAAATCCCCGATCTGTTCCGGGCCGGGGACGGTGATCAGTGTTTAAGCCCCGGCCCGGCCCCGTCCCCGGCCCCGTCCCCGTCCCCGGCCCCATCCCCGAATTTTCCCGAAATTAAATTACTTTTATACCCTTATATATATATATAACTAAATAAACCAAAAATAAACCCCAATCTGTTGCTCTCCCCTCTCTAACGCTGATATATCTATCTCTCTCTCTCTCTCACTCTCATCTCAACTCTCTCTCACTCTCTTCTCAACTCTCTCTCACTCTCTCGTTTCAACTCTCTCTCTCGTTGTTCTCTCTCACCGATGGCAACTCACCACCACCGCCGCTAGCCTCGACCCTCTACTCTCTCTCCGTCTCCGCAAACCTCTCCTCTCCGTCTCCACCGCAGCACAGCCGCCACTGTCCGCGAAGCCGGCGTCGCTGTCCACCTCGCACCGCCGCTTCACCTCTGTCGACTCCGCCGTCCCTTCCACCTCTGCCGTCCCTTCGACTCCGCCGTTACACAGAGATCTCAGATCTGTCCACTCCCTCACAGATCCCTCTTTTTTCTTGTATTTTCTGAAACTTTTTTTAGTTGTTGATGATGAAATTTTCTAAAAATTTCTGAAACTTTTTTGATTTTTTTTTTTGTTTCAGATCCGTTTTAGATGATTAACTTCTTCTTGTTGTTGTATATTTTGACAGATCTGGAACAAGTTCATCACATAATGGGACGGGGACAGATCTGGAACAACTCATGAGTTTCTATTATATTTTAACTTTTCTGAAACTCATGAGTTGTATATTTTCAGATCTGTTCTTGTTTTTAGATGATGAACTTCTGAAACTCATGAGTTGTATATTTTAACTTTAATAGTTTAGATGATGAACTTCTGGTTGTTGTTGAAACTCATTATATTTTAAGTTTATTTTCTGATGAGAGTTGTATATTTTGAAATTTTTTTTTTTTTTAAGTCGGGGAATGCTCGGGGTCGGGGAAACCCGATCCCCGTTGGGGGCGGGGGTGGGGGCAGTGACTCTTTCCCCGTCGGGGATCGGGGCCGGGGCCGGGGAAAATTCTGGCGTCGGGGATCGGGGACGGGGAGGGTGGTCCCCGGCCCCGCCCCGCCCCGTTGCCATTCCTAGTGGCAGTGGCAACCAAAAAAATTCATCAATTAAATGATAAGTACATAAATTTCCTCGGTTATAGCTCAAGTGAGGTGAGGTCTACTGTAATAAAATAACCTAAAGCATTAAATTTGTTTGAATTAGATTTCTCACGAGATACAACTTATTTGAGACAGTTTTAGTAAATATTTTTTTTTATCAACAAATATTTATTTATTTACATCAACAAAAGTGATGCAACGCGAAATATGAAATAGTAATAATTTTAGAATTCATTGATTGAAAACTCAATATCAGAAACAAAATTTATCTATAGACTCGTTGATTCACAATGAATATTAAGAATAAAGCTCAACAATGATTTATTCACAAAGACATCTAAGGTTGGAATAAAATAGTATAAAACTCAAAATATATTAATTTTCAAAATTTAAAGAGCCTTAAGGCTTACATCCATTATTTATAAGTAAAAACCGATCTAACTTAAAAGGAAACAATCAGAATTGGCAGTTTCGTAATGAGCAATACAAAAATAAGAAAATATAACAAAAATTATCAAAAATAAAAATATTGAAATAAAATAAAGAAACTACTAATATATGCTTCCAAGATCATGGTAGATTTTATAGAATTAGATTCCGAGATTGAAATTTCAAAACTTTCAAAAAACAACAAATTCACGAAATTCACCACCAAATTTTATGCAATTCCAAATCCAGCGCCTTTTTTTTTTTTTTTTTTTGCCTTTCTCTTGCCTATCCCTTTTATCCAAAAGTTATATGCATAAGATGGACACCAAAGTGAGGATTATTTGGAAGAATGTATCCTCTCCTAAAGCACAATTTTTTGGTTGGTTGGCATGGAAAGGAAGGATTAAGACTTCCGATTTTTTTGCAAAGAATTGGAGTGCTTTCTGTTAAGGCCAATGTGAATTGCATATTTTGTAATTTGGAAGTGGAGAGTGTCAATCATGTGTTACTGGCTTGCCCATTTGTTTGGAAGGTTTGGTCCCATATCCTTAAATGGTGGGGTATTCAATGGGTTCAACCTGTATCTGTTCATAGCCTATTGGAATGGTGGGCTGGCACTAAACTGAAAAAGCAGGAGAATGTGATTTGGAAGGCCATTCTTCTGGCTGTGCTTTGGTCCATCTGGAAGCTGAGAAATGGTTGCATCTTTTATGGCTTTCATCCAAATCTTGAGGAGTTGTGTGAGGTCATTAAAGTGAGGGTTGCATTGTGGACCAAAGTTGCTAGCTCTTTTTTTTCAAGTTTCTCAGTTACTGATTTTTTATACAACCTACAACAGGTAAAGTTGTGCAGTAAGGGTGTTGGTTGAGCAAGTAATTCCCTCTTTTGGTGTGCTGCTGGCCAGATGCAGGGGTATACAAAGTTCTGTAGTAGGGGTGTTTGGCTAAGCAAGTAATTCTCTTTTTTGGTGTGCTGTTGGACAGATGCAGAGGGGTGTTTTCTGGGGGACTGTTTTGGTGTTTTTTTAGTGTGTCTTGCGGTTGTTTTCTCATCAACCTTGAGGTGTGCTGGTAAATGATTGGGCATTTCTTGTGGTGCCAACCTAGTTGGGATCGTGCAGTTATGCTTTGATACTTTTTGCACTTCCTCTTCCTGTATTTGATGTAATTTATATGTATGTATGGCAATTATCATCAATAAAAGGCTGTTTTTTGCTGTTCAAAAAAAAAAAAAAATGATAGACACCAAAGTTACTCATAGCTAACATAGAAAAAGCCACCTTAGCTTAGTGCGGGGGAGACTTTTTTAGTTGACTAATAAATAACCAATAGCGACCTTTGCAAATGTGGGGCTTTTACTACATAGTACTTTGGATTGTTGGGAATAAAAATTAAACATGCCAAAAATTTATCTAGAATTTATATTCTCAAGGTCAAGATTCATTTATGAATCATAACAAGAAATTTAAATTTATATTGTATATTTAAATTTTTAAATAATTTTTTTGTTTTATTTTTTTGAGTTCATAGTCTTTCCTTGAATTAAAAAAGAGTGGAGTAGCCTAGCCATGATGGGATAAGGAAAGAATGGATCGAGAGAAAGAGTTAGTGAAATTAAGAACAAGGTAGAAAAAAATTCATCAGCAATTAAATGAAAAGTACAAAAAGACACGAATAAATCAACATATCACAAGATTTTGAAACAACTATTTATATGCTAGTTAAACTACATACTTCCAATTCCATAAAATTTCCTCATCATAACAATGGCCTTCCAATCACATATTCTTCTTTATTGTCTCTCAATTTTTACATTTTACATCTTTGTTGCAGTTCCTTGGCCAAATGCACTGAGCTTCAACCTAACCAACATCGGTTCCCAACATGCCAATGTCCACATAACAATCTACGGAGACGCTTGTATCCCCTCGGAAGGCATTCATGTCAACAGCGAATACTGCTAGCCCATTTGTCGCGGTGGAGTTTGATACCTATTGGAATGTTTGGGACCCCCAAAATGTCACCCCAGTCACTCACGTTCATATCGATATCATCTTTATTAAGTCTAATGTTACTAGAGTATGGTACAATGATATTGTTGTGCCAAGGAGGTAGAAAACAATCTCACAAGTAAGAACACACAATGATTTACGTGGTTCGGCAAATCGCCTACGTCCATGGGCAGCGGATTTCACTATATGGAGAGAAATACAAAGATTACAAAAGAGACACACTCTGATAGTTTTTTTCTCTATTCAACTCTTCCCTTGGCCTCTCTTTTTATACACTCAACAGAAGGTGGAGAGGTTGGCTGGCCTTGCACGTGGCCAACTATTCCTTCACAAAAGTAGTCATCCACCTTTGTGACTTGTCGGTTGGCAAGCTGTGTTGTTTTGTTGGCTTCACATGGAGAAGAGATCACTCCTCACATGGGGTGATCTCCAAAAAGTCTCCCCCTTAACCTATGTGAGTAGTTCGGCTGAATCTTTAGCCCAATCTTCAACAAATCTCCACCTTGGCGAGGATTCTCTTATCTAACATAGTGATCGATCAACATTGCCATGCACCCGAAGGTGCTCAGTTCCGAGAGATGTTGACCAAGTCCAAACAGTGTTGGAACTTGATCCCAGAAACCACTTTTGTGAGCATATCGGCCGGATTATCTGCAGTACTAATCTTTTGAAGCAAAATATCCCCTTCATTTACAATTTCTCGAATGAAATGGAAACAGACATCAATGTGCTTGGTGCGGGAATGATGAACCTGGTTCTTTGCCAAACAAATGGCACTCTGACTGTCACAGTACACCTCAACGTGCTTCTGAACAATACCCAAGTCCTCAATCAACCCATGTAGCCAAATAGCTTCCTTAAAGGCTTCCGTCACTGCCATGTGCTCTGCCTCTGTAGTAGACAAAGCCACCGTTGACTGAAGCGTTGACCTCCAACTCACCGGCCCTTTAGCAAGCATAAATAAATACCCTGTTGTTGATTGGCGTTTGACAAAGTCACCAGCATAATCTGAGTCCACATATCCAACCAAATTATGCCCAAGTCGGTTATCTCTCTCGAACTTCAATCCCAGATTAACTATGCCATGTATGTACCTTAGGATCTATTTCACTGCCTGCCAGTGATCTTTTCCTGGATCATGCATATACCTGCTTACCATACTCACAGCATGTGAGATGTCAGGCCTTATACAAACCATAACATACATTACTGCACCAACTGCATTTGCATATGGAACTTGTGTCATATGCTTCCGTTCTTCTTCTGTGCGTGGAGACATCGAAGCACTAAGCTTGAAATGAGGGGCCAATGGTGTACTCACAGCCTTTGTTTTCCTATTTATGTCAAATCTGTCTAACACCTTTTTCAAATATTGAGTTTGTATCAGATGGACTGTGCCCTTCTTTCTGTCTCTCTTGATCTCCATGCCAAGAATTTTCTATACTTCTCCCAAATCCTTCATTTCAAACTCTCTTGCTAACTGTGCCTTGAGTTTGTCAATCTCCTCATTGCTCTTTGATGCAATTAACATATCATCTACATATAAGAGCAAATAGATGAAGGACCCATCTGGAAGCTTATGAAAATATACACAATGATCAAATTGACTTCTTGTGTATTCTTTCTCTATCATGAATCAATCAAATCTCTTGTACCACTGTCTCGGGGACTGCTTCAATCTATATAATGATTTGTTTAGCTTACAGGCCCAATTCTCTTTTCCAACAATTTTGAAATCATCTGGCTGGGACATGTATATCTCCTTTTCAAGATCTCCACGTAAAAAGGCAGTTTTGACATCGAGTTGGGTGAGCTCGAGATCAAACTGTGCAACCAAAGCTAGCAAGATACGAATAGACGTGTGCTTCACAACAGCTGAAAATACCTCATTGTAGTCTATTCCTTCCTTTTGGGCATAGCCTTTAGCTACCAATCTAGCTTTGAATCTGATGTTGTCTTTGCCTGGGATGCCTTCTTTCTTGGTATAAACCCACTTACACCTAATTGCTTTCTTGCTTTTTGGAAGTTGCACTGTAACGCCCTCAAAATAAACCCATAATCATACATTCAGGATACAAGAAAGAGATATCATATTCCCAACATCAGAGTATTCTTACAAGAGATATTACATGTTGACAACAAAAATAAATGCCCTATAGGCTTACAACTTTCCAAGTCAACACTTGGGTTCAACAAAAATAGAGTTCTAACTCTTTACACAAAATAAACCTTTGGCTTGATATACATGTAACACACAAAATAATCACAAAAGTAAGCCTTCTGCTTCTACAACCTCCCAAGCTATGTCCTTGGAGGTAGCATATCACTTGCACCTAAAAATGATGTCCCATATAGGGTGAGCCAACGCCCAGTAGAGATATGCTAAACATAATATGAGCAACAACTAAAACATTAGCATTTGATAAATGTTTAACTCATATAAACCAACACACAGCACAATCCAAATCCATGACAAGTATGTCCATGATCCTTTCCAATATCAACAATTTAAATGAAATTAAAACTCATAATAAAACACTTCCATACTTCACAATTCACATGAGATAACAACTCATATTAAAACACTTCATACTTCATAAATGATACATAGATTTGCTGTATCAATGGAGTCCATCCCCTATCTCCTCCCAAATAAAATCCGGTTTAGGAGTCCATCCCCTATCTTCTCCCAAACCGTGAAGTACATCCCCTATCTCCTCCCACACAATACAATGTATATAAACAATTATCATATACACGATCAATCAATACACAAATTCGATGTATTATTCCAACTGCCATATTCAATGACATATTCAACCGATTAGTTTTAATTCACCTAATCATCATGCAGTGTCTACAACAATCAAGACTATCCTCCACCAATAGCCAAAGCAATTATTTCTAAACAGATAATAAATGCATTAAACAGATAATTTATCAATAATTTCAAAGGTAAGTGATTAATCAATCCAACTACACCATTTCATCTCATAACTACCCAATTTCATTATTTCCAACTCAATTTCATATTCCCATAACTTTCCAAAATTTATTATATAAATTAATTTATCAAAAATTAGGGCTTTTCTCTCTCCTTTTCCAATATTGACCAAAGGCACAAATATCATTACTAATTATCAATACCATTATTTTAAGACCCAAAATACACATGAATGAGTCATAATAACAAAACCCCTCTTTTACATCTTGAAACTCTAACACCAAAAATTACTCAATTCCAACATTAAATCAAAATGACCAAAAGTTTATGTCAAAGATCATAAAAATGAGTAGTTATCCTTACCTCAAATGAAGAGACTCAAAGAAGATGATGAAGAAACTCGGATGTGCTCCAACCCACAATTTTTCGGATCAAAACGAAGATCAAGGGAAGCTCCACACTTAATACAAAGAAACTAGGGTAGAAGATCACTAGAACTAGATGTATTCATAAAGAGAAGATGTAGTCTAGAGAGAGAAACTCCCAAGTTATTCATTCAATGAACTTCATTCAATAGATTAATGTATCTCATACATTCATGATACATAATGCATCTTCTATATTAATGAATTCATTAGATAGATTAATGTATCTTACATATTCATAATAGATACATAATGCATCTCTAAGATTCATTCATAATAAATCCATCACATTCAATGTATTAGCATTAGTCTTCTATACATTGTATATATAGGTGCATTCATCAATGATTAGTCACCATCTAATTGATGTACATGTGCCTTACTTAACGAGATAATCTAGTATAATCATGCATAAGCTTCGAAAAGTTAGAGAGAGAGAATGGCCCGAAAAAGTGATCCAAAAAGCTGTTTTTTGGACTGATATACAAACAAGTCCGCTCGAGCGTCAAGCCCAAAATCTGGACATCAACCCCTGGTTTCAAAACACAACCAACCTGTTTCAAACCTGCCCAACACGACCCAAGACTCATATACAAAGAGTAAAGGATGGAAACGGGAATAAGACAACAACACATCCACGGAACCGAGTCCGGAATACAATTAAACAATGAAGGGAAAACCGGGATCGCTATATACACCAACTCCCAAGTCTGGTTCTTATGAAGTGACCCGATCTCTTCATCCATAGCCTCCTTCCATTTGACACTTTCTGGATTCTACACAGCTTCTTTGAAAGTGCAAGGAATATTATCTTCAATGATTGGAAGTGCATAGGCCACCATATCGGTCATCTAACTAGGTTTCTTAGTAACTCTTTTTTCTTTTCTGATTGCAATGGGTTCTGACTGTTGTGGGGCCTCTGGATCTTCATTTTCATCTGAACTCTCTTCAGAATCTTCTTCAAAGCTATCAACTGAAACTTCTTCAGGATTGTTGTCTGTCTGAACAGTCTTCGCTAGAGTCTCAAACTCCACCTGCACTGACTTCTTCAATGCTTCCTCATTCTCTTGAGGATTTAGCTACTTCAGCATTGTAGACTCATCAAAGGTAGCGTCTGTTCTAGTGACAACTTTCTTTGATTCAGGGCACCAGAGTCTATATTCCTTGACATCGTCACTGAAGCCCAAGAAGATAGCTTTCTTGGCTCTAGGATCCAACTTAGATTCTGTAACATGAAAATAAGCTGGACATCCAAAGATACGTAACTGATCATAATCAGTAGCTGGTGCTCCTGACCATACTTTCATGGGAGTCTTGCCATCAAGTGCTGCAGTAGGTAGTTGGTTAACAAGATGACGAGCATAGTTCAATGCCTCGCCCCAAAATGCCTTGCTCAATCCATAATGTGACAGCATACACCAGACTTTCTCCACCAAATTGCGGTTCATGCGTTCTGCAACTCTATTTTGCTGCGGTGTTCCAGGAACTGTGAAATGTCTCACTATCCCTTCATTCTGGCAAACCTCAAAGAAAGGATCTGATGTGTATTCCCCGCCATTATCAGATCTGAGCTTCTTGATCTTTCTGTCTGTCTAGGTCTCAATCATTTTCTTCCACATAAGAAAGATTTCTAATACTTCATCTTTATGCTTCATTGTGTAAACCCAAATTCTCCTTGATAAATCATCAATGAATGACACAAAGTAGTGTTTACCTTCCAAAGAAGCATTCTTGGAAGGACCCCAAACATCTGTGTGAATGTAGTCCAGAATCCCTTTGGTACGATGAATGGCAGTACCAAACTTGATTTTTGTTTGCTTGCCCAGTACACAATGCTCACAGAACTCAAGTTTCCCTATTTTGGCGCCTTTCAACAGTCCTTGCTTTACCAACCCTTGTAAAGCCTTTTCTCCCACATGCCCTAGGCGCATGTACCAAAGTCTGGAAGCGTCTGATGCATCATCCTCTGAGCTGGTGGAGACAGCCACTCTCCCTGTGACTCTAGAGCCGTCTAGGAAATATAAATTTCCCTTTCGAGTACCCTTCATTGCAACAAATGCTCCTCTAACAACCTTGAGGACTCTATCTTCCACAGTTACTCTGTAACCTTTGGCATCTAAAACTCCCACTGAGATGAGATTTTTCGTCAAATCTGGTACATACTGAACATCTTCGAGAGTTTTGATTGTTCCATCATGCATCTTCAGTCGAATTGTTCTAATCCCCTTTGTTCTGCAAGCTTGGTCGTTGTCCATCAACACAACTCCTCCATCGAGCTCTCGTAAGCTCGAGAACCACTGCTTGTTAGGACACACGTGGTAGGAACATTCGAAATCTAGAATCCATTCATCAGGCTGGCCATATGATGAAACTATGAAGGCTGATCCTTCACCATTATCTCCATCTCGTGCAATATCCACCTTTTCCTCTTTCTTGTCTTTATTGGGACAATCTTTTGCCCAATGCCCCTTCTGGCGATAAGCAGCACACTCGTCTTTTGCAAGACGTCTTCTCTTTGATGATTTCCCTCTGGATTTTTAGCGAGACTTTCCTCGCCCTGTATATCTTCTGTTATTCATCCTGCCTCTGACTGTCAATGCCTAGGATGCTGAGTCCCTGTTTGCATATTTATCTTTCCTTCTGAACTCATTATTTACTAAGGCGTTTGAAACATCAACATACTTGATCTTTTCTTTACCGTACAGTAAAGTGGTGGTGAGATGATCACATGTGTCAGGCAAGGAATTCAACAATAACAGTGCTTTATCTTCATCATCAATGTGATCATCCAAGTTTTTCAAATCGGTAAGAATTTTGTTGAAATTGTTTAGGTGTTCGTTCATCGAAATACCTTTTTTATAGTCGAAACGAAACAACATTTTCTTCAAGTAGAGCCGGTTCTTAATGCTCTTTGTCATGAACTTGTTTTCCAGCGCCTTCCAAAGCTCCTTCGCAATATCATATTCTGTGAAGGCATACTTCTCTTCTTTTGCAAGGCAAAGTTGGATGGAATTGCAGGCCAGGAGATTCACTTTCTCCCATTCTATCCTGTCCAAGTCATCTGGTTTGTCTCCCAGAGTGAAGTACAGGTTCATCTGGACAAGCATATTTTTAACTTTGCATCTCCACATGTCGAAGTTGCTGCTTTCATCAAACTTTTCTACCTCAAACTTAGTATGGGACACCGGGGTCCAATACCTAGAGTTGTTTGTAGCCACGGGGCTGCTTATAGACTCGGTTGATCTCCTTTCTGTAGATTCTGCCATTGAGACTTTTAAAAAAAAAATCTCCACTACAACAATGGCGGACGCTTGAAATGCCTGAACATGGTAAATTCTAAGTTCCTGAAAACTCTTCACTGAAAATTCAAGTCCGAATCTCAAAAAACGGAATCCACGGTTGTGTCCGAAATGGTTGATTTAGCTAGGAAAGCACTTTCTCCACCTCTCCAAGGACCTTAATGAAATTTTTCCAAATCCAGGGGCCAAATTGCAATTTCCCAAAACTCTGGGGATCTTACTACAATTAATAGAAGTTCCAGGAGCTAAATTGCAATTTCAGCAAGATCAGGGGCTGAAATACAATTTACCAAACTTTCAGGGGCCGTCCTACAATTTTAGAAAGTTCGGCTGACTGGGATTGATGACGTGGCAGATGTGCTGACATGGCAGGACACGTGGTGCTGATTGGCTGCTGCCCTGGCAGTGAGTCAGCTATACCCAAAAAGAAAGAAATTTTTCCACATGTTGTGGGTGAGACTTGAACCCCAAACCAAAGGGTAAAACCCACCAACCTTGACCACTGAGCCAAACTCTCCGTTGTGATATTATTTCCCCAAACAAATATTTAAAGTAACTGTATTGGCTACAATAGGATCGTCTTTAACCTCTAGCCGCAAGTGGAACTCTGGTTGAAAGTTGACTTCACACAGAAAACTTTGACCGGCGCGTGTCAGCCACCCCGACCTCTGTTTTGTCTGTTCTTTCTGGGTCTGAACTCCTCTCGTCGAGACAGACCTCCTGCTATATTCAGAAGTTGATTTTGACAACTTCGAATTTTTCAGTTTACAGAAAATAGAGTTGCGGATGCTCTGTTTTGGCACAACGATGCTCTGATACCAATTTGTTATGCCAAGGAGGTAGAAAACAATCTCACAAGTAAGAACACACAATGATTTACGTGGTTCGGCAAATCGCCTACATCCACGGGCAGCGGATTTCAGTATATGGAGAGAAATACAAAGATTACAAAAGAGACACACTAATAGTTTTTTTCTCTATTCAACTCTTCCCTTGGCCTCTCTTTTTATACACTCAACAGAAAGTGGAGAGGTTGGCTGGCCTTGCACATGGCCAGCTATTCCTTCACAAAAGTAGCTGTCCACCTTTGTGACTTATCGGTTGGCAGGCTGTGTTGCTTCGTTGGCTTCACATGGAGAAGAGATCACTCCTCACATGGGGTGATCTCCAACAAATCACCCCCTCAACCCATGTGAGTAGGTCGGCTGAATCTTTAGCCCAATCTTCAACAAATCTCTACCTTGGCGAGGATTCTCTTATCCAACATAGTGATCGATCAACACTGACATGCACCCGAAGGTGCTCAGTTCCGAGAGATGTTGACCAAGTCCAAACAGTGTTGGAACTTGATCCCAGAAACCACTTTTGTGAGCATATCGGCCGGATTATCTGCAGTACTAATCTTTTGAAGCAGAATAGATATAACTCATGGGATAGAAAATTAAGCTTGGATTAGTTATGACTCTAAGTTGAAAAAATTGGGTATTGTTTTCACTGGTTCTATAAATAATACCATAGTCAACCATGACCTTCATTTCTCGGTTGATCTGAGGAATTACTTACTAGAATAGGTTTTGATTGGCATTTTGGTTTTATCCGGTGCTTTATTTGAGATAAATATTATTAAATCATGGCAATTTAATTCGAGTTTGGAAATTTGACAAGAAGAAATAAAATCTTATAGCTCCAAAGGCCTAGGCAATCTTGAACTTTGAATAAGATACTTACTACGTATCATTAAATATAATTAAAATAATTGTTATTCTTTGGATGGGTACACATTTCTATTTGGAATAAGGGAAATTATTCAATACTCCTGGAGCACCACGTGTCCATACTCCAAACCAATCACCAATTACTTAGCCCCATGTTGTTCCCCCATCACGAACATAAAAATCGTGCGCTCTTGTGTCTTTTCACCAATCAAAACTTTATGGAGCATCACGTGTCCATACTTCGAGAGTACTAAATAATCACCCTTGGAATAATATGTATGAATGTATTTTATAATATGATTCTATAATATTTTTCATAAGATTGTGGATGTTGGACTGTGTTGTGTTATTATGAAGATGGGATCATGGGAGGCTGGGAAATTTTAAAAAAAATTAAATAAGGATAAAAGGTGGGTGTAAAAAGAAATATTTGTTATGTAAATAGAAACTTAGCATCCTATGCTAAAATATATTTTTTATAATTAATTTATGATATTACAAATAAAATATAACACTTAATTAATACAAAATAATCTCAAAATGATGAGAGAAATCTTAAATAAAAAATCAGGAAATAAATCTCAAGCAAGTGAGAAGATTCAAATCACTAAACTCTTAATAAGATTGTAATTGTTGGAAGGCGTGAGGTCCACAATTTCGTGTTGAAGCATAAAAGAACTACACATACTAATAATCTTACTAACAATGTTAGGGTAAATTACACTTTGCCCCTAAAATTTCACTAATTTTTCACTTTGGCCCTTAATGTTTCCAATCTTTCACACTTTGATCCTTCATGTTTACAATACTTCCCACTTTGGCCCTTTAAGTTTGATTTTTTCCACTTTGGCCCTTCATGTTTTTAATCCTTCCCACTTTGGCCCTTCATGTTTGCAATCCTTCCCACTTTACTCCTAGACTAACTTTCATTAAAAAAAAATAACAGAATTTGTCACATCACTAACACATCAACTCCATATGTGATGTAAAAAATTCACTAAAGATGCAAAAAAATAAAAAATTCAAAACAAAAAAATTAAATTAAATTTTTTTTTTAGTCCTTAGTGAACGTTTTTTTCAAATTTATTCATAAACATTATTACATTATAGATGCTTCTAGATTAGATACAGTCAAAAAAATAAAAAAAAAAAAGTTCACTAAAGACGAAAAAAACTGTAGTAAATTTTTCATTTCATAATTGACAATACATGTGTTTGAGTCAATATATTATCATTTCAAAATTGACAATATAGGTGTTTGAGTCAATATGGTGTCGAGTAGTTGATATTTATTCATTTTTTATTTTTTATTTTTTGAGAGAGAGAGAGAGAGAGAGAGAGAGAGAGAGAGAATGTGTCACTTTTGCAATGAAAAAAATTCTTCAGCTCGTACACCTAAATTGGGTATAGAAATCCTCAGCCAGCAGGTCTGGCCCTGAGCACAAACAACAAAGGCTTAGGCCGGGTCCCAAATTTTGATTGAAAATAGAGCTCTTAAATTCTTTAGTCTAGTACACTCTTAAATATATACAGGAGACTTACGTGTAAATCTTAGTTTATTATTTAATAAGTCTTATAATAAGTAATGGTATTTTTTTTCATCAAATATTAATCACTAATTATCAATTTTTAGCGACAATTTAAAAAGTTTATCACAAAAAATGTCACTATAAGTTTTGGCAACAGTATAAAAAAATAGTCACAAAAAAATGTCATTAATTTTTAACTTTTAGTGACAGTTTGAAAAATTCATCCCCAAAAAAGTCACTAATTATAAATTTTAGTTACAATCTATAAAAATCGTGACAAAAAAAAAAGTCACTAATTGTCAATTTTTAACGACATACGTAAAAAATCGGTACAAAAAATTATTTTTAGTGTGTGTGTCAATTTCCGACCACACTACCAATCAAGCACTCAGCTGGAGAACACCAGCAGAATAGATTAAGCCCGAATGACCTGCAACAGAAAGAAGAGATTCCGGCCGTGGTTTGTCCACCCGGGAGCACTCCGACAATCAAGTCAATTATCTCTCAAAGATAGCAATTAGTGCTTAACTCACTATTCAGAATATATCAAGCATACCTTAGACCCATGGTGGTGCCTCACTTTTATAGCCAACACTAACCTAGTCCCAATAGAAGCCTAACTCTAATGGACTTATGATTACTACTAATCTTGGACTCCCAGTAGGATTAGGATAAACTTTCTAAGAGTCTTATATTTATCCAAACTAAAGTCTTCTCCCATTCTAGGACTCTTGTCCCTTATCCGTTTATCCCGGATTCTGATATTCTCGCACATAACCTCGGCCTAGCTGAGATCATCTTAGCATCATGACCAGGACACGTGGCACCCCGGCTGGCACTTCGGTGACACCTCGGCCACGTGTCATCATTCAAAATTTATGTCCCCACAACTACCCCCTAGGTTCTATTACCTCAGCATCCTGAGGTGATGGAACCTATATCATTTCTTCCTTTTAGCACATCGGCTAAGCTCACTCCATTATTCATTACCGAGGTCATCACTCGTCGGCTCAATATGACCAAGACCTATAGTCTGCTTTCATCAATACTTTGGAACCAACAACCAAGTTCGTTCAAGTTTCTCAGTCGAAACCATCCTCCTAGCCGAGGTATTTGCTTCATTGAATCAAGAAATCCAAGAGTTCCAGCACACGTATGAGCTGGCATGCACAGTATTTCAACCGTCTTTACCACGCATCTTTACCCTACTGGACCGTACCTAATACGCGCCATCAAGTCGCATCACTTTTGCGTGCGCCGTCTGACAAGCACGTCGTCCAAGGCACCATAATTGCCATTTTGCCGCCATTTCATGCGTTTGATCAAAATCAACTCTCTCTCCGTCTTTTCACTTCTACATCTTCGTTCTTGTTCAAACTTTCTCTTTCAAATCCTTCATCGCTGCTTTCGCGAAGCTTTCTACAACCAGTTTCACTCTCTCCCTCCGGCGAGGCTTTCGTTGCACTTCTTTGCTTACTACCATCGTCTGACACCGGCGTACTTCACACCGGCCTTTTTGTAATCTAAACAATCACTCTTCAATGTGGTTGCATGTGTCTTCTTTTTACTCTTGTATGCTTCTATACTTAAAATAATTTGCATGTCTTCAAAATACGCCTTAATTGTGCAATCTCCTCGGGGTGTAACACATCGGTTGTACCCATTAATCGGTTTATCTCAGCCTCGGCTTAACACTTGAAAATATTTTTTACAATATTTTCACAAGTGTTATTTACAACTCGATACTTCACTCTTAGCAAGACTTCTGTCTTCAAATTTCTTTCAAGTCTTGGCAACATGGTAATCCCGGCAAGTATGTAGATACTTCTTTCAACATAACCTTGGCTTGACTTGTAAATTTTTCTCAAAAATTTCAACAAGCGTTTAAACCAATTTTCCTTCAAAATGACCTCGGCTTAACTTCAGCTTGTAAACTTAAATTTCAACAAGCGTTAAACGTGACCTCGGTTTAACTTCAACTTGTAAATTTAAATTTCAACAAGCGTTAAACACAGCCTCGATTTAACTTCAACTTGTAAATTTCAATTTCAACAAGTGTTAAACATATCCTCGGTTTAACTTCAACTTGTAAATTTCAATTTCAACAAGTGTTAAACATAGCCTCGGTTTAACTTCAACTTGTAAATTTTTAAAATTTCAACAAGTGTTAAACATATCTTCGGTTTAACTTCAACTTGTAAATTTCAATTTCAACAAGTGTTAAACATAGCCTCGGTTTAACTTCAACTTATAAATTTCAATTTCAACAAGTGTTAAACATAGCCTCGGTTTAACTTCAACTTATAAATTTCAATTTCAACAAGTGTTAAACATATCTTCAGTTTAACTTTAACTTGTAAATTTCAATTTCAACAAGTGTTAAACATAGCCTCGGTTTAACTTCAATTTGTAAATTTCAGTTTCAACAAGTGTTTAAACATATCCTCGGTTTAACTTCAACTTGTAAATTTCAATTTCAACGAGTGTTAAACATAGTCTCGGTTTAACTTCAACTTGTAAATTTCAATTTCAACGAGTGTTAAACATAGCCTCGGTTTAACTTTAACTTGTAAATTTCAATTTCAACAAGTGTTTAAACATATCCTCGGTTTAACTTCAACTTGTAAATTTCTTGTAAATTTCAATTTCAACAAGTATTAAACATAGCCTCGGTTTAACTTCAACTTGTAAATTTCAATTTCAACAAGTGTTAAACATAGCCTCGGTTTAACTTCAACTTGTAAATTTCAATTTCAACAAGTGTTAAACATAGCTTGTAAATTTCAATTTCAACAAGTGTTAAACATAGCCTCGGTTTAACTTCAACTTGTAAATTTCAATTTCAACAAGTGTTAAACATATCCTCGGTTTAACTCCAACTTGTAAATTTCAATTTCGACAAGTGTCTAAACCAATCTTAGCTTGTGAAATTCCAACTCCCAAGCATCATCCTTCAGCCCTTTGCCCCTAATGTGAGCTTAAGTTCCACTTGGGTTCTCATTAGACACGTGGCTTTGACCTCGTCGCCGATGTAAGATTCGAACAAATACTAGCCGAGGTTATCAACCTTGGTCTCTTTACTAAGGCACTCAGCTCCAATGAGTATCTGATTTTGCCGATATGACAAGTCTAGGTTAACCTAACTTTAGTTCAACTTTATTATATGCAAGTAAAGTTTCTACTCTGCCATATAATAAGTCTAAGTTATTCATCATGTTTCAATCAGAAACCTCATCATAGGACTGGTCAGTCCTATCGCACAGATTTAAAAAATCAAACTAACACTTTATTATTGCCTCAGCCGTTATGCCCCATTGCCGGCAACCTTTCTCAGGTTGAGGTCCCTAACTTTGAACTCTCTTAGGCTAACCTTCTTGTTATAAGTCCTAGCAAGTTGTTGCTAGTATGCCCCCAGCTGAATTGCTATTCTATCACACGTTACAGGTGGATTTCAAAGCAATTTCATGCTTTTTTTACATAGGCTTCAGCTTCCTTTTGCATGTAAGGCCAAAAGAATCCTTACAATATTGCTCTATGGGCAAGGGATCTGCCCCCTGCATGGCTTCCACATACTCCTTTGTGGACCTTATATAAAAATTCTTTAACTTAGGCCAAGCTCTTCTCTTCTCGGACTTAATCATCTAGGCCAAGGTCTTGTCTTCTGGGATCTGGGATCTGGGATCCAAGATCTAGAATCCGGGATCTGCTCACTTGGGCTGAGCTCTTGTCTTCTCGTATCCAGTGTTATCTCAGCTTCGCTTCGACGAACCATTTCTCTTCTCTTGTTTGGACGCCTTTGTCCCCGGCGTGTCCTCCTCGGCTCTAGCATACTTTTCTATCCTGGCCATCAGCTCCTCCATGTTTTTCGGCAATGTCTTTGCCAGTGATCTTCGAAGTAAGTAGTCATCTTTCAAGCCATTTTTAAACGACATGACCGCCACCTCTTGGTTGCATCTTGGTATTCGGTTGAATACCTCATAATACCTTTCGGCATAGGCCCTAAGGCTTTCATCCTCGCCGATCTTCAGGGCCATTAAGGCGTCCACCCTCAATGGCTGTAGCTTGTTTGTCACGAACCTGGCCACAAACATCTCGGCCAGGCTTTCCTAGGTTTTCACAGTTCCTTTTGACAACTTGTGAAACCAGTCCGATGCAATTTTTCCGAAGGATGAGGGGAACACCTTGCAGAGCAACGGCTCGTTCCCGGTGTACAATGCCATTGAGTTCAGGTACAAACCGACGTGAAAGTTGAGGTCTGACTTACCGTCGTAGATCTAGAATCTCGGCATGTGGAACCTTTTCGGGGCCTCAAATTTGTCCAACTCTACTGAGAACGGTGTTCTCGAGTTCACCTCAGCATCTTGTCGCTTTCTCTGGAGGTAATCCCTCAGATCTTCCTTGGTTTGTCCAGGAGCTCGACTATCTCCTGATTTCAGCCTCTTTGGTGCACTACTTCCTGTGTCATTATGAGTCCTTTTGGACTTCCCTCCATTGGTCATATCAAAACAGAGTTCCTTCCCTTGAACATCCCGAGGTTCTTTGGTGCAATCTTCTTTGGTTTGATGCGTCCTCCTCGATTCTTCCCTTCTTGACTCCCCTCGCCCGACCTCCCTTGAAGGCCGGTGACAGTGTTTTTCGGTCCTAGTGTGCTGGGGGACTGTAGGGACTATTTTCTGTCCCTCTTTTCGGGTATCCTCCTTTGCCACTAGAATCAGCGTATCTTGTAGTGGGAACGGTGCTGCATGACGTTATTCTGCATCATGAAATTGATCACTGTTTGTAGGTCCGCCAATTTGTTCATCATGGCCTTTACCTCATCGTCCCTCTCTAGGCATCTTTCTTTCCATACCTGGAGGTCGTCCTCGTTGTAATACCTGCTCTGGTCCATTTTCTTTGGTACGTCACTCTCCTGGCTGATGTTCTTTCCTTCGTGATTCTTATCGTGAGTCTCTTTGTTGTAGTTGTCTTCTTCGACATCAAGGTCAATATGTTTCCTACTCTCAGTAGGGGTGTCGTCCCTAACCTTCTCTTTCTGTCCATCGTTGGCCATCTATTCTCCTTTCTTTCCCACAGACGGCGCCAAATTGTGTGTGTCAATTTCTGACCACACTGTCAATCAAGCACTGAGCTGGAGAACACTGACAGAATAGATTAAGCCCGAATGACCTGCAACAGAAAGAAGAGATTCCGGCCGTGGTTCGTCCCCCCGGGGGCACTCCAACGATCAAGTCAGTTATCTCTCAAAGATAGCAATTAGTGCTTAACTCACTATTCAGGATATATCAAGCATACCTTAGACCCATGGTGGTGCTTCTCTTTTATAGCCAACACTAACCTAGTCCCAATAGAAGCCTAACTCTAATGGACTTATGATTACTGCTAATCTTGGACTCCTAGTAGGATTAGGATAAACTCTCTAAGAGTCTTATATTTACCCAAACTAAAGTCTTCTCCCATTCTAGGACTCTTGTCCCTTATCCGCTTATCCCGGATTCTGATATTCTCGCAGATAACCTCAGCCTAGCCGAGATCATCTCAGCATCATGACCAGGACACGTGGCACCTCGACTGGCACTTCGGTGACACCTCGGCCACGTGTCATCATTCAAAATTTATGTCCCCACATTTAGTAATGATTTTAGTATGATTTATTTTCAATATAATTTGATAGGAATTAAGTCCAACTATTAAGGCAAATTAATAGTTTACCTAAATATACAAAAGGCCCAATCTGTGTGGCCCTATATCAAAAAAATTCTTCTCTTCACTCTCTCGGTGAGAAAACAAACATTGTTTAGCCGCGGTGATGAGAATTAGCCGCCTGGCGAAATCAATATGTGAGTTCTTCTCTCTCTTTATTTGTTTATCAAATTTTAATGGAATTACTTTTTTTTTAAAATTTTTTTATCTAATTGATTTTAAATTTAACTACAAAGCTTGATTTGATATGAGCTATTTCAATTTTTATCAAATTTTCGTCAAAATATTTTTAAAAATTCTTTTCTTATCCCAAATTTTTTTTTCCCATCAAATTTGATGAAAAAAAAATATATATCTTCAATGCTTCATCTTTTTAAATTTTTATCAAATTTAAATTTGATGAATGATTTGTTGAGTCCTCAATTTGATGAATAAAATGACACCCTCTTGATTTGATGAACATTTGATGAAATGATTGAACATGATTTTTGAATACTTTTTTGTCAAATTTAAAAGAAAATGTAAAGGATTTTTTTGGAGTGGTGCTATTAGCACCCCATGAATTATTTTGGACCCCACTTATAAATTTTGAAACCCTTAAAATTTCATCCCCCCCAATTAATATCAAAATTATCATTGTGAAAACATTCCACCCATTGAATGCACACCTCACACACCCCTACACCCCAAAAAAACCCCACTTCCAAAAAAACCCTAACAAAGCCCACAAAGAAGAAGAAGAAGAGGCAATGTGATTACTGTCTGCTATTTTATCTACCATTGTCACAATTGGTATGCTCTCTCACTCTATACATATATACATACATAATTTCATAGTTTTCTCACAATAATTTCTTCTCTTACAAAAAAAAAAAAAATATTATAATAATTGGTTTAGTTTTCTTAGTAAAATAGGTTCGAACCTATGAATAATGTTCGATTATATGTTTCCGAACAAATAATAAATGTTCGGTTATCAGTTCCCGAACAAATAAAAAATGTTCAAGCCTGTGTTCCTGAATTTCGATTATATGTTCAGGAGTTTAGTCTCGAAAAAATGAAAAAAAGATTTTATTATTTTTGCCATTTTTTTTTCCCTAGAAACTTACCCTTACAAGGCCAATCTTCTCTATGATAAGAACAACATCAAAGCAATGAACCTCCTTTAAGCTTTTATTGTTCTACTTCTCTCGTGTTATGGAGTTGTGGTTGCCAGAAAAACTTTCACTTATTGTCGTTGCTGGAGAAAGTGTAGATAATCAAATGGTTGCCACCGTTACCGCCAGAATATTGCCGCCAAAGGGTTTTCAAGGTTCTGGGGTCAGTAGGTTTTGAAGGTGGGATTTGGGGAAGATGGATGGGTGGTGATGGAGATGGGTGCTCTCATAAACCCTAATTCATGATATAGTGGGTGTGTAATTGTGAGATGGGGTGTCCCAAAATTAATGATCTCCTTTATAGTAATTTTATTTGAGGTTATTATTGTAATAAAAAAAAATCTAAAAATTAGGGGGTCCAAAATAATTTATGGGGTGCTAATAGTAGCACTTTATTTTTTATTTTTTATTATTATGCCCAGAACACCCCAAAGGCAGGACCCTTATGGTCCACCCTTATAAGCCAAACTGGGAGAAGCTAGCCGATCCACCTAAACCGTCGGACTCCCACTTGAGTAGTAAGGAATTCGAACCCTAGTCAGTGAGGAGAGTAGCAAACACCCTTACCAACTAGAATGGTTCCTTGGTGATAAAAAAAAAAAATGTAAAGGATTAGAGATGCTCTTAGCCCTAATCTTTGTTCCCATATGTGAGCCCTAATTTATTTAAGGATATAATTGTTTGGCCTTAATTATCAGTTAGGGCTGTAATTGTTTAAGCTACTTAGCACGGTTAATTATGGCTTTTCACTATTGTAGTTGTTGCCCTTAGTTAGCCCTAATTATAGTTGTTGCCCTAATTTGTGTTGTGTTGTTCTATCCATGAATTCAATTTATTGTTATATGGGTATACAATAAATCAATTCTAATTCTATGCTTGTTGCTATTTTTCATTGGTTTGGTGCTTCAATGGAAGTCACAAATCTTTGTTGTGCTCTAATTTATGCAAAATATATTATTTTCATATGACAATTTGTGAATTTGTGTGGACTTTTTATTATATAGTCATGCCACTTAGGAAGTATAATTTCGGATCTGAAAAAAAAAATAAAAAATTAAACAAAATTATTTAATCTCAATGGGGAGCTAAATTTTTTGATTGTAAGAAACAAATAGAAGGGCCCAGGGCTGGCCCTGAGATTTAAGGGGCCGAAGGCAAACTTTGGAAATGGAGGCCCTCTTACATTAAAAAAAAAAAGTTCATGGATAAAACGATGAGTTGTAACAACTTTTTTATTTGTTTGTAGGCATAAAAAAATTTACTTGCACATGTAATCATTAAAATTATAAATAAAAATTTATTTTCATATATTAAGAAAGGAAGCAATCATTACAAATACTCAAAAAAATAAAAATATGGTCTTATTACTTTATAGTTTAGCAATATCTAGTTTACAATTGAACCAACTATCACATAAACATTACTCTTCTCACATTTTTAGCTGCAAAATCACTCATGAAGCTTGCATAATCAAATTTATCCACCATATCATTTTCAATGGATAATAAAGTTGACATATTCAATCTTTCTTGTGACATGGTTGACTGAAGGTAAGATTTGATTAACTTCAACTTTGAAAAACTTCTTTCTTCAGAGGCTATTGTAACAAGTATAGTTACCAAAATTTTTATTTTTATTTTATATTTTATATTATTATTTTTAGTCTAGTTTGGCACAACAGGCTGCAGCTCTTAAGATCTGTGGACTGTGTATCTTTTTTTTTTTTGGGCCCCGTGTTCAATTGGGCCTATAGTATTTGGGCCTTTTTTATATCTAAAACACAAAATTATATTTGGGGGCCCCTAGTTTTAGCCCAAATTTGGGGGCCCAAGGTGTAAGTCTCTCTTGCTTGCCCTCAAGGTCGAGCCTAAAAGGACCCCCGAGGACCCCTTAAAATTCAGGGCCGACATGTTAGCTAGTGTGGGTTTTGAAAATCAGAGAGCTTGAAATATTTAATTTGAAAAAACATTTGACTGTCATATATGGTTGTTAATTTTTTTGAGGTTGTATATTTTCAAGATTGTACAAATGATGGAAATTACTTGGTATATGCAAAATACATGCATCTCAAAATTAGTTGGGACATAATTTTGAATATGTTGGCGAGTTAAAAACAAAAAATCAAATATATATATATATATATAATGTCACCTTTAATTAATCATTTCATGTGCCAAGTATTTCTATATCTTAATAAGTATTCTTAAACATACCTCAACAAAATTTATTTATATATAAATTCATTCTATTCTATATAAAATGAGTGAGGGTAGATGGAGGAACGTCTTGAGAAAGGAACTTCTTAAGGAAATGTTGTATGGCTTGATGGTTTTCAAAGTGCGAAATTGGTCCCTATTTTTTTATGGGTTTTATGAGACTTCTTGGCCTCGTTTGTTTGGCGGATTAAGTTGGATGGGATTATGTGTACAGTAAAATTGAGTGAGGAGATTATTACTGTGGTGTATAGAGATGGATGATAAAGAGTGTTTGTTTGTGTACTAGTGTGGTGATATTAGTATGTTAGGATTAAATATATAAAATTACGTAAACACCCTCATTGTATAATAATTAGCTTTGTTGTTTTTGTAATGTAATGGCAAAAATATTTTTTTTTGCCACCTAATCCCATGGGATTAGATTACCTATTCCACCCCTCCCATGGGAAAGCTAATCCTGCTATGTGAGGGTATTCATAATCCCATGGAACTGTTAGTCCCCTTCTATTTTTGTCAACCAAACATGGGCTATGTATAGCCCGCAGGATTGATAGTCCAATCCCCCACCTATGGAGCCAAACAAACATGACCTTAAAGTGAAGAGCATGCCCTAGATTTATGGGTTTTTGTAGTTAGTATAGGAAAGGTAAAAGAGTGATGCTAGGTATTCCAAATAATCTATCAAATTTTCTAGCAAACCTCTCACGAGTGTGGGACTTACACACATGTGGGTTTGTGTGGGATCCACACATGTGAGAGGTTTGATAAAAAAAAATTTGATAAATTATTTAGGGTCTATAGCATTTTCCAAGGTAAAAAGAAAGTAGGGAATTTATGTCAGAGTTTGGAGAAGGATTTGTAGTTAGTGTAGGACAATGTTAATGTTTTATGGTTATGTTAGAAAATGTTTGTAGAAATTAAAAAAAAAAAAAAAAATGATTGTCAAAGTTGAACTCAAAATTTAAATAAATAAAAAATGAAAAAAATTAAGTAGCTTGATTATTAACGGACATAACGTCATTAGAAATATTTATATTTATTAAGAAACGTAACACCATTTAAAAAAAAAAAAAAACAAAACAAAATAGTAGTTATATGTATTTTTTTTATATTTATTAAGAAACGTAACACCATTTTAAAAAAAAAAAAACAAAAACAAAATAGTAGTTATATGTTTTTTTTTTTTTTTTTTTTTTTTTTTTGTGGGTGGACAAATTTGAACTCAAAATTTAAATTGGATTCTGTCAATAAAATAAAATAAAATAATATGGTGATCAAAGTGGTTTATGTTTTACTATTAAAATGTAATGTCTTCACACGGCAAGTGAGAAATAGTGAAAAAAAAGAAAAAAGAAAAAAAGAAAAAAAAAAAAGAAAGAGGGAGATAATAGGAGTGGTGTTATTTGTTTAAAGACTGAAAAAGAAAAAAAAAATTAACAGAACTTTGTTATCCACCTCGGTGACAAAGCCAAGAGACATATTCTTATAATAAATTACCTTTTCAATTTTTACATTAATTTTATTAAGGGGCATTTATACTTGAATAATTTTACAAAATTCATTTAAAAGTCAAAACCAATCGGATTTATATATATATATATGTGTTGACTTCAAATTTTTAGTAAGAAATTTAATTGTACCGTGCCTTTAGCCATGAGCGTATCCTAGTCTATATGTAAAGCACAAATGTTTAATTGACGAAAATTTCGGCCTCGTTGAAATTACACTATTACCCCTTTGTTAAAACCCCAAAACGATTTCGTTTTGAGCCATAACTCTGAAAAATGGACGCCTTTCACTTCCTTTCTGTTATACTATCTCTCCTCTCTGTGTTTTCATCTCTCTACAAAAACTCTCCAAACCCTCTCTCTCTCTCTCTCTCTCTCTCTCTCTCTCTCTCTCTCTCTCCATCAGACCCCAAATCCCAACCCCAACCCCAACCCCAATCCTAACCCTAAACAACATAAGAACGAGTAAGAAAGAGAAGATGGACGAACAAAATATGCAGAGAGAGAGAGAGAGAGCTCTGAACTAGAGAAGAACGAAGAGACTAGAGAGAGAAGACGGGCGGAAGGAGATGGAAGAAACGAACACATGCGGAGCAGAACACTTTCACCCTTCAACCAGGTTTGGAGATTCAAATTAGGGTTTTGATTTGGGAATTTTCACTGAAAAATCAGGTTTTGATTGAGCAACTCCAAAGTTATCTAAAATTAGAGAACCTTAAGGGAACTTTAGGTTCTTCAATTGATTCTAAAAGCATGTGATTGTATTGTTTTAGATTGTGATTTTTTATTTTTTATTTTTTTTATAAACTCCTTGAATGTGAGTTGGGAAAAATATGTTCAATGTCAATTGCTTATTGTGAAATTGGATTCTTTAATGGGTTGAACACAAATTTTTTTTTTTAAAAAATTTTCATCTAAAACAATCGATGTTTTATGCAAAAATTAGGATCCTTTAACTTTGTTGTGATTGCATAAAAAAAACAATTAATTTCTTGATCTGAAATTAAGAACCCTAAGGGAATTCAAGTACTTGAATTAATTTTAAAAGCATCTGATTATATAAAAATTAGTTTCTTGAATTTTTTTATTTATTTTTATTTTTTTATTTTTTGAGGGTTTAAGTTCATTTTAACTTGCAGCGAGTTGAAAATTAGCTTAAATGGTTAATGCATGTTAGTTGAAAATTTTGCTTCAATAGTTCTTGCATGTGATAATTTATTTGCTACTAATTTTCTTCACAAATCTATGTTTCTCAAATGGCAAGATTTTGATGCAAACTGTTTCATATGGATATTGTGTATATTCTAAATATTCCTCCTAAATTAACTTGAGGTTTATTGGAATACTTTGGGTTTTATTAGGGTTTTCATATTGCTTAGGTTTAGGAGAGTGAAATGGAGTTAAAACTGCTAACAGAGCAGTAGTAGAATGTAGCCATAGATTTCTTAGGTTGTTATCTCAACCTTGAGATCACACTCAGTTTAGAAATTTAATCTTAATACTGGATTAGTGGGACTATTTTTAATTTGTTATTAACTAATGAAAATATTGCTTTTGAAGAACTTTCTTGCAATATACTATAGCTCAAACCTTTCCATCAATGCCATTCACACTATAATTCCTCACATTAGCTAATTCTTAACAATACAATGGAATCAAGATGAGTGTGACACTGACTTAGTCCAAATGAGCTATTATTAGTTTTTAATTTATATATTTTTTATTTTTGAAATACATCACATGCTTTGTTCAAATACCTGTCATATTCCAAATTTCAGTTTTTTGGCTTCTCTAATCATAGAAAACTTAGCAAATCAATTTGTTTATTTCTCCTATGAAATGATTAAGCTCACGATAACTACTCAAACAACTCTGCCTTAAACACATGCTTATTTATAGTAGAGGAAAATGATTTTCATTGTTGCTTTTCCTTAATTTATAATCGTGTTTTCACTTTTATACGATTCAATTACTTCCTTTGGTTGACCTTTCATCCAGTAAAAAAAGACAAAATTATCCTACTAGAATTCTTGATTTTCTTATTAATGGTTTTTTTTTCCTTTCAAATTTTCCTATATCTATTATCCATTTTTATTGATGTTCAATTTTTTTTCAACATTTTCACTTTTTCCTGTACTCAAAATAATTGAATTTTATGATTTTGCTTTTGTGTTTGTTAGTGTGTTTAAAATTGAAGTTGGAGAGATGAACCCAGAAGTTTTACAACCGAAATTTGTTAAGGAAATAATGGTTATCCTTCGTATATCGTTTTTTCTCAAGCTTCATTTGTTTGATCGTCATATAATTTAGATGAAAATATTTTTGCATTTTTCAATGTTTGGTTGCACAAGAAATGGGTAAAAGAATTTTCTCAGTGAAAATATTGATGACCTTGTTGCAATGATTTGTTGTGCAACGACAAAACAATGTTTATGATTATGACATTGTTCTCTCATCCAACCAGTTGACAATGCAGATGCAGATGCAGATGACAAGCAATCACAAATTCATAAGGTAATTGAATTAACAAAATTATTTTTATGGTAAACAGAGAAACCATAAAAATAATTTTGTTAACAAAATAATTTTATGGTAAATAGAGAAACATTCGTTAAACTGCAACCTTACTCCCTAGCATGAGCAACCTTACTCCCTTCAACTCGGATCCGATCACAAAATCTCAAGAAGAGGAAGACCATTTGATACGCAACAACAAGAAAATCAAAAGTAAGGAGGTTACAGAGGCAAAGGGTATTGTTATGGTTGAAATCCCTACCCCATCCTCCTCCTTCTCGCCGGCTGAGAATATTGGCCAAACCCACAGCTAGAGGGTCAGAAGCAAAAATTGTTCAAAGATGCTTTAGCAGCGCCTAAACACAATGATTTCTACTTCGATGAAAACATGGACTCTCTTTCAGCAGACGAGGAAGATGCCGAGGGTGACACCCACATCCATGACGGTAACTCCCAACAGACCCAATCAGGTGTTCCCCAAATACATCTGCCTAAGAGACTGTTGGAACAAATTCGAAAGCCCTGGACCAATGCTTTGATAGTCCGACTGCTAGGTAAAAGTATTGGGTACAAAATGCTCTGCACCAGAGTAAAGAACCCATGGGGCCTACAAGAAAAATTCAATGCTATTGACTTAGGTAACAATTACTTTCTGTTTAAATTCTCCTCCTTGGATGACCGTGCAGATGTTTATTCAGGAGGGCCATGGGTCATCATGGACCACTACCTTACTGTACGAAAATGGGAGCTCGATTTCAAGACGTCGAAAGCTTTTGAAACCACCACCACGCCGTTTGGGTTAGGTTTTCGGAGCTTCCGATAGAATACTTCCAAGAGCAGGTCTTATACGCAATTACTAAACAGATTGGAAAGCCACTGAAGATTGATCTGACCACAGCCATGGCTACCAGAGGCCGATTTGCACGGGTTTGCATCGAAGTGGATTTGCGCAAGCCTTGTTGCCCCTGATTCCTATTAGGTAAGAAAAGTTATAATATAGAGTATGTATCCATCCATTCATTCTGTTTTTTCTGTGGTAGGATAGATCATCGGAAAGAATTCTGCAAATATCAAGCTGCGAACTCCAAACCTCAAGAGACTCACCGGAGCACCCCGCCGTTGGAGGAAAGCCAACTAGCCGTTTCCAGTCACAATGATCAAGCAATAGCTAATTCCAACAATTATAACAGTAACCTGCATCCAATTGAGCCAGATAATGTTACCTACGGCCCTTGGATGATGGTGACCAAACGGACTCGTAAGCCCACAATCCATAGAAAGGCCCAATCTACTGGGCCAAGCTCCAACACCAATAGATTCACCGAATTGGGCAAAGGTATCCAACAAGAGAAGGATAGAAATCATGGAAAGAAAACAACACGTTTGGGCTTAGAAAAGGAAGCCCCCAGTCCATCCATTCCAACCTCAGTAAGACCAAACAAGCCCATAGCCCAACCTCCACAAGTCTCCACTCACCCCAGCTCACCAAGTCAACAATATCAGCTTCCCCCTCAGGAAAATACAGCTAAAGGCGAGGACACTCTACCCCAAGTCCCTCATAGCCATCAGTCTACTGACCTGATCCATGCTAACCCTAGTTCATTGAGTACAGGTACTAAATCTCTAGAAATCTCCATGGCAGATCTTCATGAGGAAGCTCCTTTAAGTCCTACACCTAACCCACCACCCCCAGACATCACTTTAGCAAGCAGCGATGGATCCTCAACCACCAAACAGCGAAAACCTCCCGACCCCGGATCCAACCATGGAGACTGAAGGGACCACAAGGCTCGAGGTTTCATCACACAAGATGGAGAACCACCAGCTGAGCCTGTTACTAGATCTAGGGAAAGAAGCAATTCACTTCGTCGCTACAGTTTGGTGGATCGAACAAATACGGCTGAGGATAGAACCATGCTGGAATCCCAGAGCAGAGTTCTCCAATCACTCATTCCAAATGGCGTCCATGAGATCCCAGGACCAAGATCATCGATAGATCCATAGTATCCTCAAGGCTTTGGTTACTAATCCTCTTCCCAACTACCCTACTATGGACTCTCTTACACTGATGTTCTGGAATTGCCGAGGGGCAGACAATAATGCCTTCAAACACAACATGCGTGAGCTCATCAAATCCCACCATCCATCTATTCTCATTCTTATGGAAACCAAAGTCCTCTATAGTTCTATGGATAACATCTTCAATAATATGGGGTTTATGGCTGCGACTATTGTGGATTCAGTAGGAAGATCGGGCGGCATTTGACTTATATGGGATACAACTCAAGTCACTATTCAAGCCTCTCACGCTACCAACCAAGTCATCCAAACTACCATCCACAAAGAGGACTATGAGGAATGGATCCTATCTGCTATTTATGCCAGCCCCAACGCCTCTCAATGGGAGGAACTCTGGGATAACCTTGAAGAAACAGCTAATAGCATGGAGAAACCTTGGCTTGTAGTAGGGGATTTCAATGATTTCACTAATAGCTCTGAACGAAAAAGATTCTCCACCAACTACAACTATAACAGAGCTCAGAAATTTGCAGAAAGAATTAATAATTGTAATCTCATTGACCTTGGCAGCGTCGGCCCTAGACTCACCTGGTCCAACAATAGGAGAGGTCTGGCCAACACCATGGAGCACCTTGACAGAGCCATGAGCAATGACAAATGGAGGGCATTATTCCCAGAAGGCATAGTGAGGACACTGCCTAGAACGTACTCTGATCATTCTCCCTTCATTGTTCTCACCCAAGGTATACACCCCTCTAACCCTAAAAATAGGCCTTTTCAGTTTGAAGTAACTTGGCTCTGTCATCCTAGTTTCTTTGATGTTGTGTTACAATCTTGGGTTAACATGAATACCAATCTTGTGGGGGCTATTTCTGAATTCACTCAAAATGTTAAAACTTGGAACCAAGAAGCCTTTGGTAATGTTTTTAAAAGGAAAAGATCTCTGCTTGCTCGTATAGAGGGCATCCAAAAAGCCCAGACCCAAACCTTCTCTCACAACCTTTTCCTTTTAGAACAAGATCTCATTAAACAATACAACTCAACCCTTTTCCAAGAAGAACTTGTCTGGTTTAAAAAATCTAGAGTTAAATGGCTTACTTTGGGTGACCTCAACACTAAATTCTTCTACATCACTACCCTCAATAAACGCCGAAAATTGAAAATCAACTTGCTCAAAGATGAATCTGGCAACTGGTTGTCTAATCCGGAGGATATCAAAACTCACATACAACTCTATTTTAGTAATCTATTTAAACAGGGGGAAACTATTATTTTTTATCATTGGAGGGATATCACCACTACCTGGTTTACTAGAGATAATAATCAGTTCCTGCAAAATCCTATCACTAATCAAGACGTTTGGCATGCCATCAAAAGCATCAAAGCTTTTAAAGCTCCTGGGACTGATGGTCTTCAAGCCATCTTTTACCGTCAAAACTGGAATATTATGGGGCCTTCTGTCTGTGCTTTTGTCCAACAATGTTTTAATACCAAAAACATACCTGAGGAGGTTAATGCAACTCAAGTTGTCCTTATTCCTAAGCTGCCTAATCCTAAAACCATTAAGCACTTTAGGCCCATAAGCCTGTGTAATGTGACCTATAAGATAATTACCAAAATCATTGTCAATAGGATTAGCCCTCTGCTCCCTGACCTTATCAGCCCCAATCAAAGTAGCTTTATACCTGGTAGAACCACCACTGACAATGTTATTATTACCCAGGAGATTATTCACACCCTTAGGAATAAGAAAGGCAAGACTGGTAGTATGGTTTATAAAATTGATCTTGAGAAAGCCTATGATCTTATTTCCTGGGATTTTGTGCACCACACCCTCAAGGAATTTCATCTTAACCCTGATTGGATCTCTCTCATCATGAACTGTGTGTTTAATGTTAACTCTTCTATCATTTGGAATGGAGAGAGCCTTCCTAACATAAGTGTTGGGAGAGGTCTCAGACAAGGGGACCCCCTATCCCCCTACCTTTTTGTGTTTTGCATGGAAAACCTCTCTAACATGATTAGACTCAAAACCCAGACTGGAGCTTGGAAGGGACTTAAAGCTGCCAGACATAGCATTCCTATCTCTCACCTGTTTTTTGCTGATGACCTTATCCTCTTTGCTAAAGCCAACACTAGAAACTGTGATTGCATCATGGAAGTCTTGAATGAATTTTGTGAAATTTCTGGTCAGAAAATTAATCTTCAAAAGTCCAAACTCTTTGTATCCTCCAATATCCCTAGGAGTGAAGCCCTGTCCCTGAGTTACCAAAGTGGTATAGGCCTTACTCATGACCTTGGTATTCCTAGGCACTCATGTCCTGCACAGTAGAATTAGTAGAAACCATGTTAAAGATATTATTGTGAAGATCACCAATAGGTTTTCTGGGTGGAAGGACAATACCCTCTCTTTTGCAGGTCGCAATACCCTCGTGCAATTTGTTACCTCTGCCATTCCTAACCACCTCATGCAAACCATGGAAATTCCCAGGTCTGTTTGTGACAAAATTGATAGCTTAAACAGAAACTTCATTTGGGGCAGCACTGATATTGTCAAGAAAGTTCATCTTCTGCACTGGAATCAAGTCTGCAAGAGTAAAAAATATGGTGGGTTGGGCATCAGAAAATCTAGGGACCAAAACTCCACCTTAGTCTCTAAATTGGGATGGAAACTTGCTAGTAATGCTGATAACCTCTAGTGCAAAATCCTTCTTTCCAAATTTCTTCAACACCACTCCATTTCCAATTAGCCCAAAAAGAGGAATGCTTCCCTAACATGGAAAAGTATAATCGATAATAGAAAAGTTCTAGAGGATAAACATCAAATGGAATGTGGGAGATGGGGAGAAAATTTCTCTATGGACTGATTGGTGGTGTGGCACTCAGCCGCTGTGTAACAGTTATCAAGGGCTTCATTTTGATAATACTACGAAAGTTAGCTCCATAATTGATGAAGAAGGCCAATGGGATCTGAATCCTATCCAGCATCTGCTCACCCAACAAGATAAGCTAACATCCTTAGCATCTATAGACCTAGATTTGTGACTTTCATGGACACTCCTTCATGGCAAGGGACTCCTAATGGCAACTTCTCCTCTTCAGCAGCCTATAATGCCCTTACTAAACAGGATGAAGATGGGATAGACTGGCAGTGGATATGGAAAATTAAAGCCCCTCAAAAGCTCAAATGTTTCCTTTGGCTGTCCATACATGGTAGGTTACTCACAAACCAAATGAGACTCACCAGAAATCTCACAGATTCTGATATCTACCAGAGGTGCCAAGGCCATACAGAAGATATGTCACACCTTCTCAGAGGATGCATCAAAGCTAAATCCATTTGGCTGAATCTGCAAAATCTCAACTGGTGGCAAGAAGAACATAGGAAGGCATTACCTGTTTGGCTACAATCGAACATGAAAAGCCCAAGTAAGATGGCTGGTCTACCATGGGCAACAATTTTCCTAACTACCATTTGTCACATCTGGAAAGACAGGAACAAATAGGTGTTTGAACACCATATTCAGCCCGCCTCCATTGTTACAACACAAATTCTCCAGCAAGCAAAGCAGATTCAGGAAGCCTTCCAGAACCCCCTTCATCCTACCTATTTTGAACCAAAACTCACTAACTAGCTTGCTAACCTTGCAGGTAAACTAAAGCTGAACATTGATGGTTGTTCCAAAGGAGATCCTGGCCAATCTAGATATGGAGGCTTGCTGAGGGATGAAATAGGTACCTGGCTGTGGGGCTACCATGGATATCTAGGGAACTGCACCAGCTTTGAGGCTGAACTCTGAGGTCTCTACAGGGGTCTTACAATCATAATGCAAAAAGGGTTGGCCAACATAGACATAGAGACTAATTCTCAAATTGCCATGGAGCTTATCCAGGAAAGAGCTGATAGAACCTCCCCATACAAAGCTCTGATCGAGGATGCCAACTTCATGGTGCGAAAATGCAACTGCAGCATCCAGTACATTCCGAGAGAAGCAAATGTTTGTGCTGATGCCCTAGCCAATCTTGGAGTCAACCAAACTGAACATCTTGTGTTCTTTGATGAACTCCTAGCTCTATCTTTTCTTTTCTTATAGCAGACATGGTTTCTGCCAACTCTAAGAGGGTCTGATCCCCTCTATTTAAGTGGTGTATAAACTCTATCTTCCTGTTTTACTTTCATTTGAATCAGAAAAATAAATAAATAAATAAATAGAGAAACAAAGAAAAAAAAAAAAGTTCTTTAATTAAAATTGTTCTCTTGGTTTTGGTTGTGATATCTTTCTTTGCTTTGTGATTTGTTGCTCATGTTAATGTTTTTTTTTTTTTTTTTTTTTTTTTTTTACAGGTGCGATGGTAGAAAAAGGAATCTTTTTGTTTACTCACCGTCGATGGTTACTCCTCAAGTCAAATCCTTTATATTCCCTCTCTTTCAGTTCATATCTTGCATTTTTTTATTATTATTATTTTTTTTTTTTGTATACAAATCTGCACTTTTGGCTCCAAAGTTGGGATTTAGAATTTATATAAAGTATTAATGAAATTTGGTCTTTTTAACAGATGGTTGATTTGTTAATATGTCAATAGGATACTTTATATGTGAAAATGCTACTACTTCGATTATTAGGTTGACATGATGAAACCTTTTTGGTTGGAGATTGTTTGTTTTCTTTTCCACTTTTCCGTAGTTCACTATATACACACTACTTTGTTTGATGGATGTCTCAAAACATATAATTTCTTGTTCACTAACTTGAAAACTAAAAAACGAAAGGCATTTGCTTATGATAATAGATAACAGACTTGCTCATTGTTATTTATGTAAAGGTGACAAAATTTAAATTTTAAATCTATAATTGTTTGTTTTTATTTAGATAAATTCAAACAAATTAATTTTTGTTTTAGCTACTTCATGATTTCACCTTCTTTCCCTTCATGTTCTCTAATTAATTTGCTTCGAATAAAATGAAATACCAATCAAATATCTTAGTTCATTATCACCACACACACACGTGCAAAAAAAAAAAAAAAAAGAAAAAAAAAAAAGAAGAAGCCCATACATCATTAATTGTAGGATCTATTTTTAATTTTCACTCAAACAAATAGTGTTGGTATATTTTTTTGTTGACTTTTGTTTCGTACTTCCTTCGTTTATTTATGTTTAGTTGAAATCACACCATTTTTTTCCCCTTTTTTGTGAAACTTTTCTTTGTCCTTTACTATGTGATTTGTAAATTGTACTCCTTTGTGTGGGAGCAATTCCTCTACTCTCAATCTTTTTGTTGGATTGAGTATTGTACTTTCTCAATCTAAGTACTCTTATGGAAGATGGTATTCAAATTCATAGCTATGTCATTCCTACAAATGCACTTAATTAAGAAGAGGTTTTCTTCTGCCTTAGAGATTTTAATTTTAATTTTTTGGTGTGCATCTTGCTATGTTTTGTTCATGCTATATTGGTTTTTTGTTGAGCAAAGGAATCACTCAACATGCTGTGTCCTCTACAGATGGAATTTCGGAACAACTATGAGGGAATGAAAGTTTAAGTTATATATATATATATCAATCTTACCTTCTATAATTTATAGTCTTTACTCTCTTTCTATTTGTATATATGCAATGTATTTAACTCTATTTAATTCAATTTTTTTATTTGAATTAACTATACTCTTTTTTTTTCTTTTTTTTTATTTATTAGGAAAATGAACTTTTATTAATGAAAGAAAGAAGGCCAATAAGGCTACACCAAACAGCAAGAAAAGCAAAGTGCAGCAAGCATCATAGCATTACAAGCCCATCCCAACAATGTTGGCAGCGGTTTGAGCACCCAATCATATGGAAGCACCGTGAGATTGGCGAGAAGCCAACCAAGAAAACAAAAAACCAACCCAAACAGAGCTATCACACCCAGGAATTTCCTAAACTCCATCATATCGGATCAGATGCAGGTTGGACATGAAGTCATGCACTGTGTATGGGCAGTCCGAGGTATGCACTTTCACCAAGAAGCTACTTCTCAACTTAATCCATTCACAAATCTCACCTAGCAAAGGTTCCTTACCAGTGAACACAGCTTCATTTCTGAACCTCCAAGTGGACCACAGAATTACCAAGGGCATTGTTCTCTATATTTTGTTCTACAACTTTCTCCATTTAAATCCACTTCACCAATGAAGTAGACCCTCCACCATAACAGGTACAATCCATTGCAGCCCCCACCAATTTAAATGATCAGACCAGATTCTCCAAACAAAGGGACACCATAGCATAACGTGAGGCACTGTTTCAACATGAGATTTGCAGAACACACAGCTAACTGAAGCGTTATGACCCAAAACACCAATACGTTGAAGGAACTCCGAAGTCTTTAACTTTCCCTTCCATACCAACCACCCAAGGAACTGAACTTTTGAAGAAGAGACATTAAACCACAATAGTTTAGGTACCCCACAAAACCAGAACCTGAAGACATTAGCAGAGTATAAAGAGATGAGGTGCTAAACTGACCAGATGGGCAAGGCAACCACTTCCACTGATCATCCTTATTAAAGGTTTGAACCTGAGATTGATTCAGCAAGAGGTACAATCTTTCCAAACCCTCCGCCTTCCAAGCAAATAAAGCTCTACGAAAAGTAAGATTCCAACCATTGCAGCAAGCATTTCTCTCTATCAGCAACTTCAGAGAAAAGTCCTATTCGTTTGACAAACTAAATAGTCTGGGGAAGCTATGTTTTACACACTGATTCCCAAGCCACTGATCAAACTAAAAACTCACTCTGGCCCCATCCCCAACCACTATCTGAGTGCTCTCCAGGAATGAATTCAGAAGGTTTGGATTTGATTGAGAAATACGAAGAATACGCCCCCCCTCCCATATTACTGAGCAATTAGCGGTTGCATTGAAATCAGGCAACCATCTCCCACCAATTGGTTTATACCTACTGCAAATAACTCTCTTCCATAGTGCATTGTCCTTAACTCCAAACCTCCACCACCATTTAGCCAACAAACAATCATTCACATCCTGAATTTTCCTAATCCCAAGTCCACCATGAGATTTACTTCTGGACACCTCATCCCATTTGACAAGGTAAATCTTCTTTTTCAAGTCAGAACCACTGAACTAGGATCTTAAAAATAGAAAGATAATAAATGGGTAGACAAGACAAGACTGATGAGAGTTAACCTCCCCCCAAATGAAAGCAACTTCCTCTTCCAAGATGCCAGTTTGTGTAATATGAATTTGAACCAACACGTAGATGCCTAAAGACCTTTGGGTCTAGTTTATGATAAAATGCTAGGTGCTCAATAGAGCCCTATATGAACAGTGGAATAATGATTGAGACCCACACTTCCACAAGACTCCCACAAATCTGAACCACTCATGATGTGGATCCCAAACATACATGAGTGAGCCCCACATATACATGGAGGGCCAAGATCACTTTAGGGGTGTGGGGGTCATCTCTAAAGGGGGTCCCAAGCATTTTCCATGAACAGTGTGGAGAACAAAGATACATATTAAAATGCAAATTTTTTGTTGGATAGCGTAATTGTATAAAATAGCAATTTATGTGTTATAATATTGGAATGCTCAGCTTGATAATGTATCTAGAGTATGTTGTTTTTCTTTTGTAATAATTCAAGTTAAGAGACAAATACAAAAACTACCATTCATAGATTATTGTAAACTACAAATTCATTGTTTTTAAACTTTTAACAAACAAAATAATTAACTACAATAATAAAAAAAAATAATAATAATAATTCTACAACTTATAGTGGGCCTTTGTATTGGCACTAGCTTGCGTGCTTTGCACGCAACCAACTTCACTAGTTATTTTTTTCATTTTATCTTTTAGATTATTAATTTCAACTATTTTTTTCCGGAAAATTTTTATTTTTATTTTAGTTCATATGGTTCAATTAGAAATAATCCGTTCAAATCACTTAATGAGCAGAACCAGTCATAAATTTTGTTTAGAGGATCCGAGGTACGTGTAGATAAGTTTGAGTGGATAAATTTATTTCGAGACTTCTTGATTTTTCAACCAAAGTCACCATTGTTGGGAGCGAAATTACAAATTGACCTTTATCAATTTAAAAATTACCCAGAAATTAATCTCCATCACGTCTCACATGGACCTCACATAAACCCTACACTACACAAATTAATCTTCACCATATAATCACCCACCCAAAAAATTTTGGATAGGTAAGTTTGAGTTAGTAGACTTTCCCTCTTTGGTTTTTTTTTTTTTTTTTTTCACTGGGCCGTTGTTTGATTAATGGACAATCTGTTGGAAATGGTTAGAAAATTCTGGGTAAAACCATAATTTTTTGCCAAGTTTGGTCTATTTTTTAGGTGGGCCCCATGCGTCGATTTTCGCGGGTTAAAGTGGTAATGCGTTCTATGCCGCGTTGTGATTCACGTGGTGTATTTGGTTACTCAAAACCATTACCGAGTGAATAGCAAATTGAAGCCAAAGTATACTCCATGGAAATAGAGTTTTGGTGGAAAATCCTTAAAGGTTTGAATAAGGCTTGTCCCACATTGATTTGGTGGGAAGGTTTGAATGGGTTTATAAGGCATGGGATTGGAACTTGGGGTGTGCCCCAAGGGGTACCCAAGTTTTGTAGAGAGAGAGGTTATGAGCAAAATGGACTAGACCCATTGGACCCAAAAATCACCACACACGCGCGCCGCTGTTGTCCGTCCGTCCTGCCGGTCGAGCGGGCTGGGCTGGGCCTGGACTTGGGTGCGTGGTTTGAGGTTGGGTTGGGCTTGTTCGGCCCAATACCTATCTTTTTGGGCCAAAAACATTTGAATTTAATTTTATTTTTTGGAAAAATAAAATCCAAAATTCAAATTAATTCCAGAAATAAACTGGTCCGGTTTTTCTGTACACCCAAATAGGGCCCTTCCCGTTTTTATCTGTTTGAATTTTGAACCCAACAGATTTAAATCTGTTTAATTCAAAACCAAACAGGTTTCATACCTGTTCAAAACAGGTTAGCACCTATTTAATTCAAAATCAATAGCCACCACTACATCTATAAATAGGCAGCCCTCATTTGATGTTGATTATTTTCAGAAATTTCGTACTTCACCTCTGCAAATTTATTCTTCATTTTGCTGCATTTAATTTTTTGTGAGAAAGAGTGTAAATACTTAGTGTGTTCGTTGAAAAAATTGTAGTGCTGCATTTATTTGTTGTTGATCATTTCATCCTGGGAGATAGACATCCATATTCTGAAAGCACCGAGGAGATGACGAATCTGTCTTAAGGACACAGTGTCAAACACTGGACTTGATCAGATTATTATTCAAAGAAATTAATCAAGTAAGTTGTTTAATTTATTATTCTGTTTTATTTGTTTATTAAATCAGATTTTAATTTTTTTTTGTAACAAAATAAAATCTGTTTTTGTTTATTTATTTTTATGTCTAGTTTGATTTTTGTAATCAAACAATTTTCTCTCCTTTCTTTTATTTCTTTTATATTCTGGTTGCTGTTAAGTACACAACAGAATTTAATCTATTTAAATACAGTGAAGATTGTCCAACAATCTTAAGATAGATTATTTTTGTATCTTCATTGTATTTTATTTTCTGTGATTTCATAAAGACATATTCTTGTTGGAAAAATAAATAGTGGTTTATGCTATTTGACAGATAGTAGTAATATACTGTCTCTTTTCTTTGACAATTAGTAGTAATATACTGGTGTCATTAACAATTGTAGAATATTAATTTGTGTTACAGAAAATTATTGTGGTATTTTATTTTTCGAGTTTTAGTAACAAGGAAAATAAAATTATTTTGTGTTATAATTTATTTTATGGTTTTAGTAACTAGAAAATTAATTTGTATTTTAATTTTTACTGATTTTTGTAATCAGAGATTATGGCTACTGCAACTGAAACTGCAACTGGAAGTGGTACTCCGATTGTTACACCAACACCGGTCCCTATCCAGAACCACGTTCATGTACCAATAAATCATGGAGAAAAATCGAAAAAATTTAACGGTACTGAGTTTAAGAGATGACAGCAGAAGATGCTGTTCTATCTTACAACTCTAAATTTGACCCGGTTTCTCCATGAAGAGGCTCCAGCACTTAAAGAGGGTGAAAGTGATCGGCAAGTTATTGCCCCTGTAGATGCTTGGAAGCATTCAGATTTCTTGTGCAGAAACTACATCTTCATTGGCCTTGACAACATACTGTATAATGTTTATAGTCCTTTGGAGTCAGCAAAAGAATTGTGGGATTCTTTGGAGAAGAAATACAAGACAGAGGATGCCGGCACGAAGAAATTTGTTGTCGATAAATTTCTGGACTTTGTTATGGTAGACTCCCAAACGGTAATTTCTCAAGTTCAAAGTTTTCAATTAATTTTACATGATATTCATTCTGAGGGTATGTCTCTGAGCGAGTCCTTCCAAGTCACTACTTTAGTGGAAAAGTTACCACCGGCTTGGAAAGATTTTAAAAATTATTTAAAACATAAATGCAAAGAGATGTAAGACTGAGAATTGAAGAAGATAACCGTAAGGCTGAAAAAAAGGAATGGGAAAAATCTCATTGAGTCCAAGGCTAATGTGGTTGAACAAGTTCACAAACTACATAACAAAAAGAGGAAGTTTACTGGAGATGGTCCTAAACAAAGCGATAGCAACAAGAAGTACGAAGGAAAATGCTATAATTGTGGCAAGACTGGACATCGAGCTTCTGACTGCCGCCACCCTAAGAAGGATCATGGAAGTACAAACAAGAAGACTACCATTCAAGCCAATGTAACTGAATTAGATTACATCTCTGACGGGGTGAATGACATCAACCTCTTTGCTGTGGTTTCTGAGGCTAACTAGGTTGGAAATCCCAAAGAGTAGGGGGTTGACACTGGTCGTCACATATGTGCGGACAAGAAGATGTTCACTGCCTACAATGAGGCTGCAAATGGTGAACAACTTTTCATGAGAAATTCTTCTACTTCTACAATGGCTGGACAAGGAAAAGTGATCTTGAAGATGACATCAGGGAAAGAACTGACCCTCAACAACGTACTACATATACCTGGCATCCGGAAGAATTTAGTTTCTGGTTCTTTGTTAAGTAAAAATGGTTTTAGGCTTGTTTTTTAGTCTGATAAATTTGTATTAACAAAAAGTGGTATGTATGTTGGTAAGAGATACATGAGTGATGGTCTCTTTAAACTAAATGTAATGACAGTTGTACCAAAAGTTGCTATGAATAAGAATAACACATCTTTTGCTTATATTCTTGAGTCAAATTTATGGCATGGTAGATTAAGAGATGTGAATTTTGATGTTTTGCGTAGATTAATTGGTTTAGATTATATACCAAAGTTTGAAATTAATCCTAATCATAAATGTGAAATTTGTGTAGAAATGAAACTAACTAAGGCTCCATTTAAATCGGTTGAAAGGAAAACCGAACCTCTAGAATTAATTCATACTGATGTATGTGATCTAAAATTTGTTCAAACTAGAGGGGGAAAAAAGTATTTCATAACATTTATCGATGATTGCACAAGATAGTGTTATGTTTATTTACTTAGAAGTAAAGATGAAGCCTTAGAAATGTTTAAACTCTACAAAACAGAAGTTGAAAATCAACTTGGTAAAACCATTAAAATGGTTAGAAGTGATAGGGGTGGTGAATATGATGCACCATTAAATGAATTTTGTGCACAACATGGCATTATTCACCAAACTATAGCATCTTATTCTCCTCAACAAAATGGAATTACTGAAAGAAAGAATAGAACCCTAAAAGAAATGATGAATGCCATGTTACTAAGTTCAGGCTTACCACAGAACTTATGGGGGGAAGCAATATTGTCTGCTGATTATGTTCTTAACAGAATACCCCACAAGAAAACCAACAGCACTCCTTATGAATTATGGAAAGGTCGGCCACCTTTCTACAAATACTTAAAAGTGTGGGGGTGTTTGGCAAAAGTTGAAGTTCATGTTCCTATTCCTATTCCTAAAAAAACTAAGATTGGACCAAAAACAGTAGATTGTGTGTTTATTGGTTATACTCATAATAGTAGTGCATATCGGTTTCTGACTTATAAATCAGAAATACCTGATATAAATGTGAACACTATTATAGAGTCAGGGAATGCTGTGTTTTTTGAACATGTCTTTCCTTACAAGAAAGGACAGGAATTAAGTTCACAGAAAAGAACTTATGATTGCACACAAAATCAAGAGACTAATGACAATCAAACACAAGAGGCTAGTATTGGTCTCGACCAACAGGATTTAACTGATGATGAACCAAGACGAAGTAAGAGAGCGAGAACATGAAAATCATTTGGTCTAGATTTTCTGACATACTTGTTAGAAAATGAACCTCAAAGCTTTAAGGCAGCAATGATAGGTCCTGAAGCACCTTTGTAGAAAGAGGCTGTTAATAATGAAATTGAATCCATTATGCAAAATCATACTTGGGAATTGGTGGATCTTCCACCAGGTTCTAAACCTCTTGGATATAAATGGATATTCAAGAGAAAAATGGCAGCAGATGGTTCAATTGACAAGTATAAAGCAAGACTTGTAGTTAAAGGTTACAGACAAAAAAAAGGTCTTGACTATTTTGACACATATTCCCCTGTGACAAGAATAACATCCATTCGCATGCTTATTTCTATAGCAGCGTTGTTTAATTTAGAAATACATCGAATGGATGTTAAGACAGCTTTCTTAAACGGTGATCTAAATGAAGAGATCTATATGGAGCAACCCGAAGGGTTTGTAGTGCTAGGGCAAGAAAAGAAAGTTTGTCGGCTTGTAAAATCTCTTTAAGGATTAAAACAAGCACCTAAGCAATGGCATGAAAAATTTGATCATGCAATGCTTACTAATGGGTTTAAAATAAACGAATGTGACAAGTGCGTCTATGTTAAAAACACTGACCTAGGATATGTCATAGTTTGTCTTTATGTGGATGACATGCTTATCACTGGAAGCAATCAAAACATGATCAAATCAACTAAGTAAATGCTTAACAAAAGATTTGATATGAAAGATATGGGGGTCGCAGATGTTATATTAGGAATGAAAATTACTAAAACATCTGACGAATATGCATTATCTCAATCACATTATATTGAGCAAATTCTTGGTAAATTTATCAAGGATGATATAAATGTAGCAAGAACACCTGTAGACATTAGTCTTTATTTATCAAAAAATAAAGGTAATGCGGTATCTCAGTTAAAATACTCCCAAATCATTGGAAGCCTAATGTACCTAATGAATTGTACTCGTCCTGATATAGCTTATGCTATCAGTAAATTGAGTAGGTACACTAGTAACCCTAGAGAAGACCATTGGAAGGCGATCATTCGGGTTCTTAGATATCTAAGATTTACCCGTGATCATGGTTTGAACTTTACTCGACATCCAGCAGTACTCGAAGGTTATTGTGATGCCAATTGGATATCGGATACTAAAGATTCAAAATCCACTAGTGGATATGTCTTTACTCTGGGAGGCGCTGCTGTTTCTTGGAAGTCCACGAAACAAACATGCATCGCACGATCCACAATGGAATCCGAGTTCATTGCTTTAGACAAAGCAGGAGAAAAAGCAGAATGGCTTCGTCATTTCTTAGAAGACATTCCAATGTGGCCAAAACCTGTGCCAGCTATTTGCATTCATTGTGATAGTCAATCTGCAATAGGCAGGGCACAAAATCATGTATATAATGGTAAGTCACGACATATTCGTCGTCGACATAATACCGTAAGGCAATTGTTGTCAAATGGAATAATCTCAATAGATTATATAAAATCTAAAGAGAATATTGCGGATCCGTTAACAAAAGATTTGACAAAAGAGCTAGTGTATAGTTCATCGAAGGGAATGGGATTAAAGCCTATTACATAAGAGTCGTCATAATGGTAACCCTACTTATATGACTGGAGATCCCAAGAACTAAGTTCAAAGGGTCAACTAAGTTATGTATGGCTCGCCAGAAATCACCAAGGGATTAAAATTCCCTACCCATTCCTATGGTGAGAGTGATATCTGTAACATATGTTGTCTACAGGGGTATAGGGATAAGCTTTGCTTTTAATGATTACTTATATCTTGATTTAGGCATATAAATCAAGACGAGTATAAAGAGATACTCACAATAAGAATCACCTATATAAGTGTCGAACTGGGGCCGGTTCTATAAGCATGAAGAGGCTAAATTCTCTAGAAACACTCATGAAATCTAAGAGCGTTCAAGGCCAAAATGAACACAACAGTGAGAACCACGATGTGTTAGAAGATATTTTGTGTGAAATCTATTGTCTTGGCTTACACAAACGGCTAAACAATTCAAGGCATCGCGTCCATTGGTTAGCCAGTAAGTCCGATAAATTATCACTAGGGAAGGTTCAAGGCCGAAAGCTACGTATCCTGGTGCAAGATATTTTCGACTTATACTCTTTCGATAAAGTCTGCATATTGTTGCATTTCCATTGTCATCAAATTCCATTCATGTAGGGGATTGTTGGAAATGGTTAGAAAATTCTGGGTAAAACCAGAAATTTTTTCCCAAGTTTGGTCTATTTTTTAGGTGGGCCCCGTGCGTCGATTTTCCCGGGTCAAAGTGGTAACGCGTTCTATGCCGCGCTATGATTCACGTGGTATATTTGGTTGCTCAAAACCATTACCGAGCGAATGAGAAATTGAAGCCAAAGTATGCTCTATGGAAATGGAGTTTTGGTGGAAAATCCTTAAAGGTTTGAATAAGGCTTGTCCCACATTGATTTGGTGGGAAGGTTTGAATGGGTTTATAAGACATGGGATTGGAACTTGGGGTGTGCCCCAAGGGGGTACCCAAGTTTTGTAGAGAGGGAGGTTATGAGCAAAATGTGCTAGACCCATTGGATCCAAAAATCACCACACACGCGCGCCGCCGTTGTCCGTCCGTCCTCCCGGTCGGGCGGGCTGGGCTGGGCTGGGCCTGGGCTTGGGTGCGTGGTTTGAGGTTGGGTTGGGCTTGTCCGACCCAATACCTATCTTTTTGGGCAAAAAACATTTGAATTTAATTTTATTTTTTGGAAAAATAAAATCCAAAATTCAAATTAATTCCGGAAATAAACTAGTCCAGTTTTTCTGTACATCCAAACAGGGCCCTTCCCGTTTTTATCTGTTTGAATTTTGAACCAATAGATTTAAATCTGTTTAATTCAAAACCAAACAGGCAGCCCTCATTTGATGTTGATTATTTTCAGAAATTTCGTACTTCACCTCTGCAAATTTATTCTTCATTTTGCTGCATTTAATTTTTTGTGAGAAAGAGTATAAACACTTAGTGTGTTCGTTGAAAAAATAAATTGTAGTGCTGCATTTATTTATTGTTGATCATTTCATCCTGGGAGATAGACGTCCATATTTTGAAAGAACCGAGGAGAGGACGAATCTGTCTTAATGACACAGTGTTAAACACTGGACTTGATCAGATTATTATTCAAAGAAATTAATCAAGTAAGTTGTTTAATTTATTATTTTGTTTTATTTGTTCATTAAATCAGATTTTAATTTTTTTTTTGTAACAAAATAAAATCTGTTTTTATTTATTTATTTTTATTTCTAGTTTGATTTTTGTAATCAAACAATTTTCTCTCCTTTCTTTTATTTCTTTTATATTCTGGTTGTTGTTAAGTACATAACACAATCGAATTTATTTCGATTTATAAGGCCCCCAACGAAGACGCATCACTAAGGATAAAGTAAAATATCATTTTTTTTTTTTTAGACAATATTATCAGAGAGTGACATGTTACCAGAGTAATACGTTATTGTGAGATAGAGTGACATATTACTTCAAATAGAGTAACGTGTTATTATTTACATCAATTTTGACGATAGTAATTTTTTTAAAAAAATAAGTCCATAGTCAGCATAGATCTTATTTAATAGATCTTAATGAGATGATTATAAAAATACTAATTTTATTAAAAATCAACATCTAGATTAAAAGTTATATTATTTTAAAGTTTAATATTTTAGTATGAATAGTATATATTGGATTTTTTAAGAAATTTTTTTTATATTTATTATTAATTCATTAAAATTTTACTATGAAGAGGTGTTAATTAAATTATTTTTTTTAGAAAGATACTTTCCCCTTCTGTTAGTGGGGGAGAGACTGACCTAGTTGACCAATGATTATTTGACTCAGTTGACCAATGATTATTTAATGAGTTAGTGACAATCCCACAGAATCATTTTCCGAGTGTTTATTCTCATAGAAAAATTGATTATTTTCCAATCAAAAAAAGTCTTTGGCTTGAGAAGTATGTGAAACCGAAGACTCATGCAAATTGTATTTCTGTTCAAAAAAAAATACATTGTATTTGAAATCTTAGTATCCGCTCTTTGGGTATATTATTCGTAAAGAAATTAAATTAATATCATAATTATAATTTTTTTTATTTTATTATGTTTATTTTCAATAAATGAATGATTTATTTCAAAAAATAATATTAGTTGTTCATTTTTTTTTAGACAAACGCCATAAAATAAAAAGGTTATGTGATTATCGAATTAACTTATTTTTTTAAAAAAATAATATATACAAAGGGTCCTACAAAATAAATAATTCAGATTATTAAAATAGGATATGTGGTAAATCTTACATACTTCTTAAATTTTCTCAAATTTAAATTTAAACTTGAAAAAAAAAAATTAGCCTACCTAAAAATATATTTTCGGATATGCAATAATTGCTTCTAAAACCGTGAACACGTTGGTCTCGTTTGGGAAGTTGGTTATTTTAGTAGATTATTTTTGTTTTTGACTATTTTAGTAGATTAAAATTTTTGTGTTTGCAAAGATGATTAAATTTTTTTATAACGATTCTGGTTTAGACCCGACCTATTTTGCTTTCCGGACTCGGGTTTCATGATTTTGTATTGTTGTTCATGTCTTGCTTCCCTTATACATCTTTAAATTTGGTTATTGGATTGTAGTGGTTGTGTTTGGAACAGTTGGTTACTTAGTTTTTAAACTTTTGTTGCCTAGGATTTTACCCCATCGCTCGAGCGGCACTTCTTGCGCTCGAGCGAGCTTTGTGAACTCTCAGTACTTTTGCAGGTTTGCAAAACTACTAAGAGAGTATTCTATGCTCGAGCGGTTCCTTCTGCGCTCGAGTGGGCTCAGCTCGAGCGACCTTTCTTGCACTCGAGCGTTGGTCTGTTGTCTGCAAAACTACTGGCAGTGTGCATTTTGTGCTCAAGCGTCACTTATTGTGCTCGAGCACACTCGAGCGGAACAACTTGTTGTGTCTGACACTCGAGCTTCACTTTCTGCGCTCGAGCGGACTGTGCGTATATCAGATCACAACAGCACCTTTTTACATCACTTTTTCATATCTTTTTCTCTCAAAATGCTAGATCGAGCCTCTCTCTCTCTCAAACCTACGTTCTCTCTACATTTTCACCTAGATCTAGTGATTTCTTTACCCGAGTGCCTTTGTTAAAAAGGTAGAACATCTCAAGGGCTACATTTTGATCTGAATAGAACTTGGTTTCGGCGTCTTTGAAGTTCCTCTATTGCTTCCTTTGGTCTTCTAAACTTAAGGTAGGTTCTTTCTACACTCTTCTATAAGTTTTAACTTAGTTATTTGTTGATGTATGAGAAATATTAGAACTTGTGGTGATTTTGAACAAACCTAGGATTTTGGATTAAAATCAAAAGAGGGGTTTTTAAATGTATGTGTGAAAAATTGGTTATAGAAGTGGATGTGAGGTTGTATTATGATAAATTCGTTGATTTTGATACCCGGGGTAGATTTCGGAAGAAAGGGGAAAGTTGCCCTAATTGTCTCAAATAGTTATTTTGTATAATAACATGAAATTGGCATTAGGAATATGAAATTGGATGGATGTCTATATAAATGGTGGAGTTGAGTATGTATTACCTCTCACCAATGGAAATTAGGATAATTTATTTGTCTTGAAGATTGTATATCTGTTTAGAAATACCTGTTTTGGGCTATTGGTGGAGAATAGCTCTGATTGTTGTAAAAATTGCATGAGGATTAGATGAATTGAAACTGATCTCTTATCCGTTGTTAGTGAATATGACTATGTTTTAATACATTATACATGTATGTTGTGTGGGAGGAAAAATGGGATGTACTTTATGTTTGGGAGAAGAAATGGGATGGACTCCATTGAATTAAGTTGGCCTGTGTGTCTAGGGTGAAAGTCTCAAAAACCTTATGTATATATGGATGTCGGTTCCTGCGGACGAAATATCCGTAAAATGGTAAATAGAAGTGTTTGTATAATGGTTGTGTTGGTTAGAAACTCATTGAGTTGTACCCTCATTTTGGTTGTCTAAATGAATTGATGAGTGACTCATGAAATGAGATAAAACGGTGAATGAATCATGAAATGAGATAGAATGAATTGTGATAACATGAATTGTGATATAAAGCTTGGCATGGCATAGTTTTGCAAAAGAGTTATAAATGATTTTATCACGAGCATTGAATATGCATCTCATACTTATATCTTTGTTAAGATTCATATATTGTGTTAGCTTATTTCTATTGGATTTTGGCTCACCCTATTTGGGAAAAATAATTTTCAGGTGTTGGAGATATGTCTCTACCAAGACAGTAGTTTGGGGAGGTTTGGAGCAAGAGCTTCTTTTTTATTGTATTTACTTTGTAGAGCCAAGGGTTTAATTATATTAAACTAGACTCATTTTTGTTGTAACCAAGCAGTGACTTGGAAAGATATAAGCCTTTGGGGCAGATGAATATTTGTTTACCTTTCATTACTTTTCACTATTTGTAACACATTTTGTAGATTCAAGGTGAGCTGTTTATGGATGTATATCGCATGTGCCACCTTTTGTATATTAACTCTGATGAATGAAAATACTTTGTTTCAACTTTATTTTCGTCTATGAGATTGGTTTATCGTATTTATTTTGGGACGTTACATTTTTTGTAGTTGGATGTGATATTTGTGAAAGAAAAATTAAAATAATTATGGATTTAATGTGATATTTTGTCTTATTGACTATTTTGGCCTATTTTATCTTTTTGTAAATTTTAGCTTTAAAAAAGTCAAAAATCCACTACCTACATTATTAGCTTACTCCAATTAGCAAACCCTCTCAATCCATTGAGTCTTTATTCCTAACCAAATTATATCCTCAATTTTTTTTTGTGCTATGAAAGATTTGTAGGATGAAAATTTAGATTTTGATAATGATATCATCGTTTACAACAAAGCTAGAATTGCAAACGTAAGTTTTAGTGCTTAAAATTGTTGTTGTTGTTGTTGTTTTTTTTTTTTTTTTTCCTTCTGCACATTCCAGTAAATAAGGTCAAAACTATTTCTTATAATTCAACAATCTACAGCTGAAAAATACAAAATGTTTTGGACTTCAACTTCCAAATCAAAATAGATTTTTTGACAATCAACTTCCAAACCAAATTAAAATTTTCGATTATCAATTTTGCGAATAAAACACATTCGTTAGACACTGTATTTCTGAACTAACGTATTGTTATTTTTTGAACATTCACTACTACAAATATAGATAAAGATCACACTTTTTTTGTGTGATATATATTTTTTAATCACACATTTTAAGTTTTATTAAAGTGTGGTCTTTGGAAGTGTGATTAAAAAAGGTCATTTTTAATCACACTTTTTAAGTGTGATTAAAAAATGCTTTCATCACATCTTTTAAGTGTGATTAAAAACATTTAGATCACACCTTTTAAGTGTGGTTAAAAACATTTAAATCACACCTTTTAAGTGTGATTAAAAACATTTAGATCACATCTTTTAAGTGTGATTAATAACTAATAAAACCTGTAATAAAAAAAAAAAAAGAAAAGAATTTGACATATTTGAAGAATAGTCAATATTATTTTTGTACGCGTATTTGAAGAATGTAATACACACTATATACTATATTTTGAATCACAACCATATATTGAATGAAATAACGTCATATATTTCATAAATGAAAGTTAAAGGTTCAAAAGTATATACAAAGAAATTAATAAAAAAAATTTAACTGTGATTAAATATATTAAAAAATAAAAAAAATTGAAAAAACTAAGTTCTTGAATTCTTTGACCATATTTTGCATCTCTCCAAGAAATTTCTGACCTGAAAAATAAAAAAACAAATTAATTTAAAAACCGCTAGAAGCATATGAATAAACTTACTAATTAATTTATAAACTTACATTTAGATCACACCAAAAATAATGTAATTATCCAGTTGTTAAACTGCCCCCAATCCTTTCCCTACAGCCATCAAAAATGACATAATTATTTTGATTCTCCACACAAATATCAGTAAAACAGCACCACAAAAGAAGACAATATGCAACAATGCAGTAAGGATCACATAAATGATAAAATGGAGTATTATATGGACAATCAAAATCATATGATATCAACATATAACCCACTAAAAACTATAAAACAAATAAGGATCAATAAAACTTATTGGTCTTAAAAGCAGAAACCACATAGCCTGAATAATTACAAATTGGTATGGGAGCAATCCAAGTAGAGGAAATAATAAGAGCCCAGCACACTAAATTAAAAAGAAACAACTTGCATACAACCCCCTTATCTAAACCTTCAGCTCCCTAATTTAATAACTTGAGATGAAGCACATCTCTATAGGAATAGGATCAGCTACAGATAGATACTTTAAAGATTGTTATTGTCAAAAACACGAGAATTTTATGATTTTCAACCATGACAAAATACTCCATTGAAATAGCAAATTCTCCACAATTAAAGTCTATCCATATAGGTGATAAACAATAACAGGTCCTCACTATCCAGCACTTCTCTCTGTGCGTGTCAATGAAATCTATCACATACAACATATAAAAGCAATTCGCAAAAATTGTAGTAGGAGACTTGCAATTATCAATTCATTCAATTAGTATATCTTAACTCTTATATGAACCCAATTTTCTGTTGGACCATGACATTATTTGCTGAAATCATATACTTTTTAGGTAGAAAAGGTAGCTCATAAGGATCTCATCAACGATATCATATCTTAGATTCTGCACCATGCACCTCAAATACAACTTAGGCCCATTTGTGAAACCAACTTTGGAAGTATACCAATGTCAAGAATTAACAATTATCTTGCTATGTTTTAACAGTCTTAGACCCTGCAACCTTGCCCTTCAGTGGGGGCAGGATGCACCTCAAGCTACAATCGTGGTAAAGGGTAAGACCTTTTCCACTGCTTAAAGTAATACAATGCAACGCATAATAATTTAAAAAACAGGGGAGAAAATGAAGAATGCATCACCTTGGGAGGTTTTATTCCAACTCTAATGAAGGAGCTCAGGATTCATAAGAGGTAACTCAATGGATTCCCTGAGTTCTCTGATTTGATCAGATAAACCACCCACAGCAGAATAGCTGACATTACCAGGATCTTCATGAAGCATATTATAAACAACCGGGTCGACCTGTCAAGGAGTGCGAAAAATCAGCATCAAGGATGACAATAACATAATTAAGTAAGAGCATAAACAATTAAATAATCTATATTGCCATAAATTAAGGAAATTTCCAAGTGGCATTGCACTAGAAAAGATGAATCACAATAACTTACTTCATGTGGAAGAGCACGCATAACTTACTTCTCCCTTTAGCATTTGCACTCAAGTTCTATCTAAGTAGATACCAAAATAAATGGATAAATTTTGTCTGCAAAAAGAGCAAGAAAGAAAGTGACAAAATCACCTGGCCTATATTAATTCAAATACCTAAGCACCAATAACAATATTTACCTTCTTATAGAAGCTTGGAATTGTGCCGGCTTCAGCACTCTTTTGCTGCTTCTCTTTGCAAATATTAAGCAACATTCTCTTTGTCTCAAGCTCTTTAAATGAAAGCGCAATATATATAGTTATACTACGAGAGAAACATGCCCATGGTAATCATGGCCATGTTTACATCTGCTATGTAATTCATGCACAAAATGTGTATATACAAGCTGCCAATAATAGCAGATAAAGAAATCCCATTTTGAGATAACTAACTAACATAAATATGTTGTCAACATGCAATCTATAATCCATACCAACATGAATTAACACTAGCATTACCATCAAGCCTGACCAAAAAAAAAAAAAATCCTAAAAATGTATAATCCATACCCACATGAATAATCCCCCTATTGTGGATGACCTACAAACTCCAGAACAGAATTTTGAGCCTCAACCTCCCCAAATCATTAACACCTAGTTTGGATTGAGTGATTTGGAGAGAAAAGAAAAGACAAACTACTTGAGCTCGATGATTGTAATAAGAAAATGGTACAAGATCAATACCAACCGAGAAGGACCATCATTAGAGTCCTATGGCACAAAAATAATAAAATCACAAATCTAGTAACCATATCACATTTTTAAATCATTTGGTTTGTTAGATATGCATAGAAATGGGTTTGTTAGATAAGGTTTCAAGTATAGAAGTAAATAATAAAAAGGGATTTTATAACTCGGCGATTCAAAGGCTACCTTCGTTGTGATCTGAAATTTTGGAAAGTCTGAAGAATTTAGATAAGGCGAAGTAGTTGGCATCTGAAAATGCATTAAAAAATAAATCTACTTTTAATCATATTGATTTTTTTTTTTTAAAGAGTACATGACATAAATAGTAATTACTAAGAAGTTTATAAGTATATAAAACCTTGTTGATCTTTCGCCATCTCAAATGTGTTCCAGTTAAAAAACACGAAGAGTCTTTATATCAATTAAAGCAATTCGTACTCTTGTTGTATTTGACAAAGACAATGATTTCAAACACTAAGCACAACATATAAAAATTAAAACCTGCCTAGTAGATGAAATATAGGCTCCATAATTTGCCATATAGATTATCATGAATCTAAGGGAAACAACATATAGATAATCAGAAAGTGTAATGATGCATATAATATACGCAAAAACTAGGGCAAAAAAAAGGGAGGGGTTTACAAAGAGAGCATTTTACAGTAAAAATTTCATCATCATTTTTATTTTTCGGTGTTTGGCTAAAAATTAAAAGATAAAATAAAAATAACAGTTTTCCATTGACACATTTTATCGAACATTTGACATGTAAGGAAAATGATACAACAAGAATCACAATATCAATAAGCTATTCCAACAAAAAAAAATTCCATAAAAATTGAATGGTTCGTTGGTTACAAAGAGTGAATGAGAAAACATAAACTAGAGAGAGAGAGAAGAGCAAAGGGAAAACATAAACGAGAGAGAGAGAGAGAGAGAGAGAGAGAGAGAGAGAGAGAGAGAGAGAGTGCAAAGAGCAAACATCAACCAAAAGGCAAAGGGTAAACATAAACCACAGAGAGAGACAGCAAATACATAAACTAGAGAGAGAGCATAAAGAGAGCCACGTACCAAATCGGGAATAAGCAGCAACGGTGAGAGGAGAAGCAGAGCTGGAAAGGCCAACGGCGGCGACTAGCAAGAGCAACGACGACGCCGATCAACAAGGAAAGGAGGAGAAGCAAGAGGGGAGATCGACAGGCACGTTGATCGGTGGCCATCGGCGGCAGATGCGAGATGGAGAGGTGCTAGAAACCCTAGAAAGAAATTGACCAGCTCTCTCTCTCTCTACTAAAGCAATTTCATGAGCTTATATACAATATAGGAATAATTATTTTATATAAAAATTAAATTGAAAAATTATATACAATCACACCTCAAACTGTGATGAAAATAAATATATATAATCACACTTATTTAAAATGTGTGATTAAAAAAAATATTATTTCACTCATTAAATTAAGTGTGATTAAAAAATCATTTTAATTTTTTAATCACACTTCTAATAAAAAGAAGATATTTTTAATTCTTCTTATGTGATCTTTAATCACATGTTAATTAGAAGGTGTGATTAAAATATATATATATATATAATCACACTTAATTGAAAAGTGACATAAAAAATAAATATTATCACACTTAATTAAATCAAATGTGATTAAAATATCAATCTAATTTCTCTTATCACACTTCTAATAAAAATGAGACATTTTTATTTGTTAAAGTGTGATTTTTAACTATTTTTATAATAGTGATATATATAAATAAATACTAAATATAATCACACTTAATTAAATATATATATATATATATATAATCACATTTAATTAAAAAGTGTGGTTAAAAAATATATATATAATCACACTTAATTAAAAAGTGACATAAAAAATAAATATTATCACACTCAATTAAATTAAGTGTGATTAAAACATCAATTTAATTTTTTTTTATCACAATTCTAATAAAAGTGAGATATTTTCATTTATCAAAGTGTGATATTTAACTGTTTTTGTAATAGTGATATAATCACACTTTAATTAGAAGGTGTGATTAAAAAATATATAAATAATCACATTTTAATTAGAATGTGTGATTAAAAAATATATATAATCACACTTACTTAAAAAGTGTGATTAAAAAGTAGTAGTGTATATATAATCACACTTTAATTAAAAGGTGTGATTAAAAAATATATAAATAATCACACTTTAATTAGAATGTGTGATTAAAAAATATATATATAATCACACTTGTTTAAAAAGTGTGATTAAAAAGTAGTAGTGTATATATAATTACACTTTAATTAGAATGTGTGATTAAAAAATATATATATAATCACACTTAATTGAAAAGTGACATAAAAAATAAATATTATCACACTTAATCAAATTAAGTGTGATTAAAATATCAATCTAATATTTTTTATCACACTTCTAATAAAAGTGTGATCGTTTTTTTTGTGTCAAAGTGTGATCTTTAACTATTTTTGTAGTAGTGCTTGTCAACCTAATTCAAAAAAGGATTGAAATTTGTAAAACTTTACACAAACTTACGAAAAGTTACGAAAATGAGTAAAATAATTTGAGTAAATTCATATATTTATTGAATTAAAAACAAACCTAGAATGATATTGAATGGAGTGCTACAATAGGGAAGATTGAATTAAAAACAAGCTGCACTTTTTCAACCTTCAACAATTTACAAACGGCACCATGCGTTTTTTTTTTTTTTTTTTTTGATAGTAACGGCACCATGTTTGAGTGTGTACACTGTTTACGATTTGAGTGTGCAAACTCTGTTTTGGGTGTGTATAAGATGTGTTTACAATTTTACAATTAGGATATATTTGGAATAAAAAGTGTGTGAATTGAGCAAAATTATGGCCTTGTTTGGTTTGTATCTAGAGATACAATTTTAGAGAAAATATATCAAAAATTTGTTTGGTTAAAAAATTTTGAAACAAAATAAAAATCACTTTTCTCTACCCATAAATCAATCATTTTTTCTCTTTTTTCTCTATTTCTCACATCTTACACATCAATTAATCATTTTTTCTTTCACACCCATCTATTCAACTATAAAAAATAAATAAATAAATAAATTATTCTACACTCCAAAACTCTAAGAACATGTTTGTTTACCGGCATGGGAAGGGAGACTGGATTGCTATGGCTGTGGATCCCATCCACAACATGTTTGGTGATGATTTGGGAGGGAAGATTGATAATTCGAGAGGTTTAATAATCCCCCTCAGTAGGGGGATTAGCTTGACAGAATTTTGGGTGGGATTAGGAAAATAGTGAACGGATTGAATCTATTTTATATAAAAATTATTTTGTAATTTTTTTTTTACCGAGTACTCCTATTTGTTTTAATAATTGTTTTAAAATTTTTAATATAGAAATAATTTTTTATTTATTTTATATAAAAATAATTTAACAATCACATCTCTAAGCATCTCTCATACTATCATCAAAATAAACACACTTTTACTTAATCCCCTCACTAACAATCTCTTCAGTAACCATTCTCTCACTAACAATCACATCCAACGTAATCCGCCAAACAAACGTGGCTTAAAATTATTCTCAAAATATACAACCAAACAAATTTTCAAATTTTGTAAACTTTTTCTAAAAAATTACTTCTCAAAATTATTTCACAAATATAAACCAAACATGACTTAAATATTTATAATATTTTTAAGTGTGTAAATTGAAAAACATGTACACAGAATAGAAATAACGTGTAGAACTAAAAGTTCCCAAGAATCCGTATTAAGAGCCAACCTCAAGAATGCCAGTGTTATTTATCCAAACATCTATATAACAAAAACAGTTGTCTACGTGCATGGATTTGATGATCACACCTTCTTCCTCTTTCAAAAACAGGGAACACCCACTTTGACCAAATCACAAGATTTCAAACAATAATGTACCTATTTATACCCCAAATTGAATACACTTTTCCACATCTACAAACTTCCAATCCCATAAATTTTCCCCATCACAACAATGGCTTTCCAATCACACATTCAACTTTCTTGTCTCTCAATTATCACATTTTACATTCTTCTCGCAACTCCTTGTGCAACTGCACTAAACTTCAATATCGCCAAAATCGGTCCCAAAAATCTCAATGTCGACATAACCACCAATGGAGACGCTTACATCTCCTCCGATGGCATCCACCTCGCAGCGGACAAGTATGATACCAGCTTAAATTACAAAGCCGGCAAAGCTACCTACGTCAAACCGCTTCACCTCTGGAATAGTTATTCCGGCAAGTTGACCGACTTCACCACCTCTTTCTCCTTCGTGATTGATTCGGATGGAAGTTCAACTTTCGGAGATGGGCTTGCATTCTTCCTTGAACCTTCCGATTCCAGCAGCTCCGCAGGCACCACTACAGGCGGTGCCATTGGGCTTCCAATCGACCTATCGACATTGGAAGCCACTAGCCCATTTGTCGCTGTGGAGTTTGATACCTTTCAGAATTCTTGGGATCCACAAAGCATCACTCCTGTTACTCATCTTGGTATCAATATCAACTCTATTCAGTCTAATGTGACTAAAGTATGGTACAATGACATAGCTCATGGGATAGAAAATCAAGCTGTGATTAGTTATCGCTCGAAGTCGAAAAAATTGAGTGTTGTTGTCACTAGCACTATCAATAATGCCATAGTCAAACAAGACCTTTCTTTCAGGGTTGATCTAAAGGACTATTTGTCAGAATGGGTTACAATCGGCTTCTCAGCTGGAATTGGTGCGTGTTTTGAAAAAAATATTGTTAAGTCATGGAAATTTAATTCAGGTCTTTAAATTTGAGAAAAACAAAGTAAATGTTACAGTTCTAAGGGCATAAAGTAATCTTGGACTTGAATAAGGTATTTACCAACTGTCAGTGAATAATTGGAATAATTGTTATTATTTCTTGGATGGATATAAATTTTTATTTGGAATAATATGTTATGGATGCATCTTATAATTATGATTCTGTAATATTTTATCAGATTGTGGATATTCTATTTTGTTGTGTATAAATGTAATAGATATAAGGTTATAAAACGATTCACTAAATATTTTATAAAATATATATATATATATAATCTACGCAATCTTACAACCTCAATAATGTCATTTCAATATTTTCTATCCACAGCAATTACCTAAAGAAACACTCATTGAAAGCTTCTATGCTCATTTTTATTCCAAAAGAAACACTTACTAATAAAATGATTCACTAAATTTTTTATAAAATATATATATAATCTACGCAATCTTACAGCCTCAATAATGTCATTTCAATATTTTCTATCAACAACAATTACCTAAAGAAACACTCATCAAAAGCTTCTATACTCATTTTTTTTTTTTTTTTTTTTTTTCAAAAGAAACACTTACTAAAAGCTTCTATACTCAATTTTTAAAGTCAAAGGAATTGACAACAGCATATGCGAAATGGCAAACAACGTGGTGGGAGAATTTTTGGCTTCAAGATGCCATCCAAGACAAGAAGCACACGTCAACAAGTCATAAATCAAAACCTAAATTACATTTTGCACTTTTGCGGTTTATATTTATCTCATTTTGTTTTTTGATCTTTTAATTATTTAATCAACCTCCCAACTTTGAGTCAAGTAGCAATTTGGACCATTTGCTTAACGTCATTTTAAAAACTAACATAATGGGTTACATTTGGCTTCTCGATTTCAATTGGTGTATTTTTTGAAAAAAAATGTTGGTAAGGAATGAAAATTTAAAACATGTAAATTTGATGTGAAGAAGGAAAATTTTACAGGAACTATATAAACCATATATCATAACAGTAAATCTTCAATCCCAAACCTTCACTCTCCCACCTGGGCTCACTGTTGGCTGGCCGCTGCCAATGACCATGGTGGTTGGCCAGCCGTGATACTTCGAAACTATTGTATAATTTTCCTTCATGGCCTATGCATGCTTTCCCTTTCTATCACGTACTATGTAATGCTCGTTTCATTAATAAGTCATTACTTTTTTATTATATATGTTTTTAACGGAGTTAGATGAGAGCCTATTTAAACATATGGGTATTTTAATGTTTAAGAAATTTGAAAATATTATACATTTTTTATTATATATATTTTTATGTAAAATATATAATTTTTTTAAAATCTCTTAACATGTATTAAAAAATGCGCGTTAACAAAATCTTTAAAATGTCATAGTCGTGATTGCATTTAATGTAATTGTTAATATTGTACTTTTATCAAAATTTCACTTTTGTCATTAACATCGTTGTACTTTTAACAAAATTTCACTTTAATCCCTGCACTTTAATTTCTCCTTCAATTTTTAAAACAGCATTATTTGACTGACCTACATTTAAAATGAATTTGAGCCACATATTGATTTGTTTTAGATAAAATGCGAGTATATAACATTGTTGATTAGAAAATGTGGATAATAGAATACATATTTTAGCACACTTTAAAATGACTAATAGTGTTGGAGATACTAAAAGTTAGTGACAGCAATACATAATATTTTCTCCAACACTTATTTTCTCTATGAAAATTTGGCTACTTTGCAACCAAAAAAAAAAAACTTTCGGGGCTGAAAAGTTTGTAAAGACTCACTCGACTAATTGTGACTCCTCCAACCATCTATCTACTTATTTATATGACAAAGTGCAAGCTTGCTACCTAAAACTTTCATACCAAAATTAATTATCTAATCTTCGTCATTCTCTCTCCATGACCACCTCTCTCTTCTTCTTATATGATTCCCTCATGCAAATGCAACTCCATTGTCCTTCAACCTCCCAACTATTGAACACAATGATCCCCTCATAAACTATAAAGGAGATGCCTACATCTCCAAAGAGAGCATCCAAGTCATCCAAGACCCCAATGTGTACAACGTGTCATTGTTACAATGGTCGCGCCATGTGTACCCAACTGATGCATCTTTGGGACAATTCCTTAGGGATCCTCACCGACTTCAGTACCAATTTCTCATTTGTCATAAGGAGAAATAATTATGGTGAGGGGCTTGCATTCTTTCTCGCTCCCAATCCTTCCGATATCCCTCCAGGCTCAACAAGCGGTAGCTAGGCCTCATAAATGAAAACCAAATGACAACTTCAACCGGTGCAAATCAATTTGTCATTGTGGAGTTTGATACTTATCGAAATAATCCTTGGGAAGCAGGCTGGCCAATCAATCATGTCGGTGTCTGTATCAATTCTAGGAATTCCATTGGAGGAGCTTTGAAATCATTATTACAGCGATCACGAATCGGTGGAAAAATGGAAGATAGAGGGTGGAAACCGGTTCTGCGTAAGCATGGTGGTAAGGGAGGTAGGCACTCAGATCTGGGTAAGGAGATTCATACGATCTTTGTGGATAATCTCCCAGAATCTATGGATCCAAAAGGGTTGTATAACATATTCAGAAATTATGGGATAGTGAAGGATGTGTTCATCCCCAACAAAAGGAGAAAGCTGACTCGATCAAGGTTTGGGTTTGTCCGATACGCTTGTCCAGTGGCAGCGAATATGGCGGTCCAAAAAACTCATGGCATTTGGTGTGATAACAGAGCTCTGAAAGTGAAGGTAGCAGATTTTGTTCAAGGAAAAGAGACTACCCACAAACCAGTAATCACATCGGTTGGAAGAAGGGATGTTGACATAAACAGCAGAGCTCCAAATATGCTACAAAGGGGTAAGTCTTATGCCCAAATATTGAGTGGTCCAGGGCTGGTTCCAGATTCAAACATCAGTATACAAGTTTCCGAGGAGGGCAATGGATGGCTGTATGAAAGTGTGATTGTCCGATTGAAACCTCAAATTCTTGCGGTGGAGTTCAAAGAGGAATTGAAGAACAGAGGAATAGGTAATGTTTACGTTAGAGATGGAGGGGGAAGAGATATTGTGCTAACGTTTGAATCAGCGGCTACAATGCAAGAGAAGCTCAAATCAATGGAGGGGTGGATTCAGCCATGGAGCGAATCAGTCAAGGTATGGCAGCAGGGGATGATTCTTGATCAAGAAAGATCTGTATGGCTCACGTGTTATGGTGTTCCCCTGAATTTCTGGAGCTGCAAAACGTTTAGTAGCATTGGAAGGACATGGGGGGAGGTCATAGGCATTGATGAGAGCACATCCAACATGATGTCTTTCCACAGTGGTAAGGTGAGAATTGCTACTAGGTGTATGGAGTCCATAAACACAACTATTATCTTGCGATGCAAGGGGGTTGACTTCCCAGTCAAGGTTTGTAAAGAACAGGGGGTGATTTCAGAGGTGATATACAAGCAATGCAGATGTTATGGTGAACAGCCCCAAATGGAAAATTCAACTTCAAATGGTGAGGAACAGGATAAAGTGCAGAGGTGTATTGTGGGGAGCAAGGAGGGTGAAGATGAAGCTGATGTGGAGGGCCACGTTTGTGGTGTGCTGGACAACACAGGTGATGTGGAGGCAAGGAGGCCAAGGGTAGGTTATGATGACTATACAGCCACTGATGGACAACTGAGGGAACTAAGTATGTCTAGGGTTGAGGAGACTATCATGTCGATAGGTCAGCTGGACTGCTTGCAGAAGCATCTTGGAGGTGGAGTTGAAGCTTGCGGGTCCCAGTCAGTCAAATCAAGGCCAACTTCTTTTCAAATTCAAACTGAAGGCAACCAGAGTATAGTAGATGATGTTATTACTCCAGGTTTTATGAAGAGTCTTAGTGGGCCAGAAAAAAATGCACCTGGGCTTAATATAGAGGTGCTATTAAGTAAGGCCCATGGCTAACAGTGTGGTAATATTCTGGGCCATAGATCTTCTGAATTAAGTGATCCAAAGGATCTGCTAACAGAGGAGGATGAAGTCCAAAATAGCAATGGAAAGGCAACTTATGTCAGTGTGGATAAGGAGCCTTTCGGAGCAACAACAAGGTACACGGCAGTGGTAGATCAAAAAAGGAAAATTACTACAAAAGAGAAAGGTAAAGGGTTGGTGAAATATCATAGGAAGAAAAAAGGAAACCTACAAATAGGGGTTGGATCAGTTTTGAACTTCAGGAAAGGGGCCATTTTTAGGTCGGCAGCTGCAGCTATTTCTTTGTCCATGGCAAGCAAATCGGGGTCTGGTCAGCTGCTCCTTAATGAAGCAGAAGCGACTCTGAAGATAGGGAAGTTGCTTGGGCTGAAATGTAAAGGGAATGATGAGGAAGTAACTAGCAAATTGATGGAACTGGAAGTTAAGGATAAGGAGGTGCTGGGTAAAAGGGGTAGTAAGGCAGAGTAATCTGTATCTGCTGTGGAGTTTTGGTGAGTAAATTTGTTTTAATGAAGCTCTTATCTTGGAACGTTAGAGGGCTAGGCAAGTCCATTAAAAGGAGGAAAATCAAAAAACTTCTATTTGAAAGAAAGGTGGATGTGGCACTGTTTCAGGAAACAAAGAGACCTGCTATAACTGACGAATTTGTCAAATCTTGTTGGCCTGGGGAACAGATGGCATATATGGCTGTGGACTCAGAGGGTGCAGCTAGTGGACTACTGTGTGTCTGGAATCCACAAGTGTTTCAATTTCTGGATTGCTGTTGTAACAGGCATTTTATCATTTTGTCTGGCACCCTTTTTACAAGTATAGCTTGTGTTATCGTGAATGTGTATGGCCCGACTGATGGTGCTAATAGGAAGGGATTATGGGAAACTTTGAAGAATTTGAAGAGAAGCTTTGTTAATCCTTGGTGCTTGGGTGGTGACTTTAATGAGATTAGGACATTATCTGAGAGGGTGGGTTGTTCCCAACAAAGTGGTGGTATGAAGGAATTTAACGAGTTAATTGATAACCTGGAAGTGTGTGACTTACCAATGTTGGGGAGAAAGTTCACTTGGTGTAACTCTCAGAATGGTTCCAAATGGAGTAGGCTGGACAGGTTTTTAATTAGTCCAGATTGGTTGCAATTTAATTTTAAATTGTGGAGATTACCACGAAGGCTCTCGGATCATTGTCCTATATTAATGATGGAAGACGAAAGAGATTGGGGTCCAAAGCCATTTAAGTTTCTAAATGCCTGGTGTCTTCACCCGAAGTTTAAGATTTTTGTGCAGAAAATTTGGGTTGAATCTCATGTAAATGGTTGGGCTGGATTCAAATGCTTAAGGAAACTGAGATTACTGAAAGCAGCTCTGAAAAGATGGAACCTTAAGGTGTTTGGCAAGGTGGATTTTAAACTCAAGCAACTGGAGGAGGAGATACATGTCTTGGATTTGGTAGCTGAACAAAGATTACTCACTGATGCAGAGAGATCTACACTTAGGGAGTTAAAAGGTAAAGCATGGAATTTGAGTAAAATGGTTGAATGGTTCTGGCTGCAGAAGTCCAGAGCTAACTGGATATTAAAAGGTGATAGAAATACCAAGATTTTCCATGTCATGGCCTCCACGAGGAGGAATAGGAATGCACTGTGCTCAATTGAGGTCAATGGGGCCTTGACTGAAGATCCTAAGGAAATAAGAACCGAAGTGTTCAATCACTTTCAGCGACAGTTTCAGAATCATGGTTTAATAGGCCAAGTTTATATGGTCCATTTAAGTCTATTGGGGTTGGAGAGGCGCGTGCTGCGTTGGAAGTTGAGTTTACAGAATCTGAAGTTGTGGCAGCTCTCAAGAATTGTGATGGGAATAAGGCCCCTAGCCCTGATGGCTTTAATCTTATGATGCTCCAGAAGTGTTGGCAAATCATTAAAGGGGATGTGATGTAGTTCATGAGTGAGTTCCATACTAACTCAAAGTTGGTGCTTGGTATTAATAGTTCCTTTGTAGCCTTGATTCCAAAGAATGAAAATCCTTCTTCTCTAAGTGATTTTAGGCCTATCAGTCTGATTGGTTCATTGTACAAAGTGTTGTCCAAAGTATTATCCAGTAGACTCAAGGTTGTTTTACCGAAGATTATTAGTGAGTCTCAATCAGCTTTTATAGGGGGTAGAAGTATTCTTGATGGTATCCTGGTTGCTAATGAGATTGTTGATGATTGGAAGAAGAAGCAAAAGAAAGGTCTTATCTTAAAGCTTGATTTCGAGAAAGCATACGATTCAATAAATTGGGAGTTCATCTTCTCCATGTTATCAAACTTTGGTTTTGGTTCAAAATGGATTAAATGGATGAAGGAATGTGTTTCTACTGCCAAAATCTCTATTCTGGTTAATGGATCACCTACAGCTGAGTTTAGTCCTCAAAGGGGACTTAGACAAGGTGATCCCCTATCCCCCTTTCTCTTTAACATTGTAGCTGAGGGTCTTAATATTCTGATACAAAGAGCTGTTCAGGCTGGATTGATCAAGGGTGCATCAGTTGGTTCAAATGATCTTACTATTACTCACCTATAATTTGCCGATGACACAATTTTGTTTTGTGAGGCAAAGAGGGAGGAGGTGCTTCATATCAAAAGAATATTGAGATGTTTTGAAATCTTGTCTGGGTTAAAGATAAATTATCACAAGAGTGTAGTGTGTGGTGTTGGTATTAATGAAGACCTTACCAAAGATTTTGCTGCCATATTGAACTGCCTGCATCATAGGTTACCTTTGAAGTATTTAGGGATGCCACTGGGGGCTAATCCAAGGAGGAGAAGGTCTTGGCAACCTGTCATTGATAATTTCAAACTAAAACTTGCTTCTTGGAAGCGTAGGCTTCTATCCTTTTCTGGTCGGTTGACAATGATCAAGTCTGTGCTGGCTTCACTACCAGTGTATTACTTATCTTTGTTTAGAATGCCTGAAGGGGTAGCCAAAGAGATTGATAGAATTCAGTCCAGATTTCTCTGGGGGGGGCGATGAACTTAGAAGGAAAATTCACATGGTAAAGTGGGAGGAAATTACTCTAAGCAAAAGTAACGAGGGTCTAGGTATTGAAAAGGTGAGAATCATGAATGAATGCCTTCTTCTCAAATGGTGGTGGAGGTTTGGGAGTGAATTTGATTCTATTTGGAAACAAGTGATTCTTAGTAAGTACCCACAGAATGGTGGTGCTAGGTGGCCAGCTCAAGATGCAAATTCCAGATATTCTATGGTGTGGAGGGACATTTTGAGGGTTACTATTAAGTGTCCAGAGTTGCTGGAGTCATTTAAGGCCAACTCAAAGATTAATATTGGGGATGGGAGGCTCATAAGCTTTTGGCTGGATCAATGGGTGGGTACGGACTGTTTAAAGAATTTATTTCCTAGATTATACTCTTTGTCTATACATAAAGGTCTATCAGTGGCAGCGATTAACAGCGAGAGCAATGGAGATGGGGAGTGGGATTTGTCTTTCAAAAGAGCATTGTTTCAATGGGAACATGAAGAGTTGAGGAGGATGAAGGAGTTAATACAAACTGCTCCAGAGCTCAGGAATGGTGTGCTAGATGGGTTGTCTTGGGCTGCTGACAGATCGGGTATCTTTACTGTATCGTCTGTCTACAAGTGGAGTGAGTTACCATCTAATATGCCTACAAAAGTGGTGGATCTCATCTGGAAGAATGCTGCACCTCCGAAAGTGCAATTTTTTGCTTGGTTAGCATGGAAAGGGAGGATCAAGACTTCTACCTTTTTGCAAAGAATTGGGATCCTAAGTGCCAACTCTGCTGTCAACTGTGGTTTCTGCATGAAGGAAAGGGAAATTGCGTCCCATGTGCTGCTGTGTTGTATGTTCAGTTGGAGAGTTTGGTCTAATATTCTTGGATGGTGGGGTGTATCTTGGGTGCAGCCGGGGTCAGTAGTGGATCTCATTCAATGGTGGACTGGGGTTCGATGCACTAACAGATTGAAGGTAATTTGGAAGTTAATCCCACTGGCAGTGCTTTGGTCTTTATGGAAGCAGAGGAATGAAATTATTTTTAACAAGGCACAGTTGGACTTCGAAAAGTTGTGTGATCTTATCAAAACACAGATTGCGTTGTGGCTCAGAGCTTCTAGTCCTTCATTCTGTTATTCAGTTGGTGATTTGGTGTCTAATTTACAAAATGTGAAATTCTGCATCATGCACTGAGGGTTTACACTGTTTTGCTTATGTGCTCCAACATCCAAGCTTGCTCATAATGTGTACTGTCATGTATAATCTGTTTTGATTTGGTGCTTCGATTGGTTGAAGGGCTGCTGTAGCTTAAGGCAATGTATTTGGTATGACTGTTGGGCTGTGGTAAGTCAGGGCATTGTAGCTCAAGGTAATTCTGATCTGCCTATTTCTGTGGGATGAATCTGTTCTGCTTTGTTATGCTGCTGTGTTGGTTTTAACAATATTGGAGATTGGTTTGGATGAAGGGCTGCTGTAAGATTGAACAGATTTTTTGGGATCATCTCCTTGTGAATTTTGGATTCAGTATTACAAATCCATGACTCAGAAAAATGGATGTCCGCACTGTTCAAACAGAACTTGGAAGCTCTATGGGCTGAATTTCTATGGGGTGAATTTCTCATTGGTGGACCCTGGAGTTGTGTGCTGGTTCTGGTATTTGCTGAAGGTGAAGGGGGTTGTGTGCTGCTATGGTTATATAGGTGGTGTGTGCTGTTCTGATCTGTACAGCAGTGTGTCCTCTCTGTGTTGTTGCTGGTCCTATCTGTGGCTGCCTTGTGTGGGTGATGTCCTTCTGGTTAGCTGTTTTGCGGTGGTAGTGTTAGTTTCGCTTTGCTCTCCTTTTGCTAGCTGCTCTGTGGTCTGCAGTGGCTGTGTGCTGTGTGCCATGGTTGGATGGTTTGGCTGGTGTACATGTTCATATTCAGATGGTTATTTCAATCCTACTCAAGGAGAGTATATGTCTGTGGCTTCTGCTTCAGAATTACTGCTTTTGGATAGCAAAGCTTGTCAAGTGAGGCTGCTGCTGTGTTTCAATTTTGGAAAGCAAAGCTTGGCTGCTGTTGTGTTTTTATTTCTTGGTGTTTTGCTTCTGTTGTCTTTTGTTTTCCTCTCTTTTGTTGGTTTCTCACCAACTAGCGCTTAGTGCTTTTTTGCCCTAAGCTCCTCTTTATTGATGTAATCTTTCATACCTTGTTGGTTTCATCAATAAAGATTTTCTTTGCCGATCAAAAAAAAAAAAAAATTCTAGGAATTCCATTGAACCTATTTATTGGCCAAGTGGTATTTCATATGGTATACCAAATAAGGCTCGGATTATGTATAATTCTAGCACCTAAAACCTTAAGTGTCGTCTTCTTTGGTTTCAAAAATAGTTCTACATTCACACAACTATTTTTAATCGTTGATCTGAGAAATCACTTGCCAGAATGGGTGATCTTTGGCTTCTCAACTTCAACAAGAGATTTGTACGAAAAAAAATGATATCAAGTCATGGGAGTTCAGTGCGAATTTTCAAAATGATGAGCACATAGAAGAGGCTGCCGCGGTGAAAGGAAGTGTAAGAGAGTTAGTGGTTGGACTAAGTGTTGGTTTGGGTGTAATACCGGTTACTAGGATTGCTTTGGTTTGGTATGTCTCATGGAGGAAAGGTTGAGGGGGAAAAAAAAAGACAAATTAGTGCATGATCAATCTAGGGATGATGAATTCAAATAGGGCACTAGGCTGAGAAAATTCTCTTATGATGAAATGGCTCTTGCAACAAACAAGAGTTTAATTTGAGCATGTCTTATTTTTCTTGACAAAATTGTAAAGACAAATTCTTAATATTTTATGCTTACAAGTATTTACATGTACTGTCAACTCATATATATGAGGAATAAAAAGGAAAAGTAGTTAAATTAAATGTACCCATATTCAAAGTATATTATGTCCATTAATATTCTATGATATCAATTCTATGGAGAAATTAGCATATAGAGAAATTAACTGAAAAACTATGTTTACAGAGTTAGTGTACATACAAAATATTTTTTTTAATTATTATGTGATCTAGATTTAACTCATGTATTATGAAACTCATATAAAATGAATTTGAATCATATAAAAAAATTGAAATATTTACGTGGATGAATTTTGTATATACACAAAACGAAATAGGGAGAATTATATATCAGTGAGGTGTAGAAAAAATATTTTCAAAAAGGTTAAAAAGTTTATGATTTTAATTATCAATATTTGTCTTTGAAAAAATAGATGGTCTATTTCAAATATATATTTGTCGTCCATTTTTTTGGAGACATGCAATAAAATGAAAAACTTATGATGGTTGGATCAAACTAATTTTTTTCATAGATAATATACATAGTGAGCCTTACAAAATGAACAGTTCAGATCATCGAAACGAGACCCGTGTTGAGCCCTACAGACCCCTCAAGTTCTATCATGTTGAGATCCCAACATGAGATAAATCCAACTTAAAACAAAATATTTTATTCCATAAATTATCACTAAAAAATTAATTCAACTCTTATTCTTTTAATATTGTATCGTCAATTACCATCTGCAATGTAGAGAAAGTTACAAAAGTGCATCATCACTTGACTACTCTTTTTGCCTTAAATAAAGTCAAGCCGCCTCTACTTGTAATCTATTCAATATGCGGAGAACTGTGGTTTCATTTTAAAATTAAAAAAAAAAAAAAAAAACGACACTGGCCTACGAGATAAAAGTCACTCCGTTGTGGTGTTAAATCCCAATTTGAAAAATTCATGATGTTACAATTACAAGTTTTAGTGAGCCATGATAGTTTATATGACTTCAGGCATGGATTACTTTGGATGAGTTTTCCAATCTTTTTTTTGACAAAGATATTTATAAGAAGGGTTAATTTATTTCTATCTAGCTCTATCTATATCTCTATATCTATATATAAAGCACAAATGTTCGAGTGACGAAAATTTCGGCCTCATCAAAATTACCCTCTTTTTTTTTTTTTGAGAAAAGAAGATATAGATTAAATTAAGTTTTACAACAAACACATTACCTAACAGCAGCCCTGGCCTCCCAATGTGCTGCTTGAACTACTATCCTTGGAACTTTTACAATACTAATATAATCAAAATAGGTAGACATAGCTCTAATATCTTCAACATAGTACATAATATCCCAGCTAACCTTCATGGAGCCATTTAACTGTTGAACTAACCGTTGACAATCCGTTTGAATCTGGATTACTTTGATGCCATTGAGCCTGCACCATTTAACTACTTCCCAACAAGCACAAGATTCTGTTACCATGGCTGAGGTTGCAAAAAAAGAAAATCTTCTTGTAAGAATCGGAGACCCTTGATAATCCACTCCAACCCAAGCTGCTCCTCCTCTGCAAGACTGCTTGTTCCATGCGCCATCAGTGAGAAATATATGAAAATAACAAGGAGGGCACTGTGAAGAATTATAAGATGTAGTAAAATGAAGGAGTTCTGAATCAGGCTCCTTAGAGAAAAAAGAGTCAGGTCTGAATCAGGCTCCATCCGATACCATTGAATTAATCACAGTAAGCACATCCGAGGGGGTAAATAACCCATGATCAAAAGCTACTTTATTAAGAAACACCCAAATACCCCACATGCTCTTAATAACATCAATAATAGCCTTCTCATCCGATGCATTCTTGAACCAATTGATCACCCAATCCTACACTAACAGAGGTCTTCCCCTATCAAAATCCAATCCTAATTGAGAACCTCTCCAGACATATTTAGAAAATGAACATTGGAAGAATAAGTGTTCCAGAGATTCAGCCTCCTGCAAACACCTAGGACATTCCGTGGACAAATCATCTACTCTGCTTCTCAAGATGGTTCGTACAGGCAAAATACTATACATCACCTTCCAAATAAAAAGAGCCCACTTAGAGGGCAAATGGGTGTGCCATAGCTTCTTCCAAAAGCCCCTTACATCTGTCGATACATTATCACACGGGAGAATTTTTATAAACAATCAAGGAATACACAGACTTAACTGTATATGGCCCAGACTTAGTAAATTTCCACACCAATTTATCGCTAAACACAACTTGAGGAATGGGCATTTGCAGAATATGATTCACCAATTGTTGTGGAAACAGAATCTGAATCAAATCCCTTCTCCACACTTCACTAGCAGGGTTAATCAAATGTGCCACTTTAAAAAAGGAAAAAAAAACCGACCCACCCCCTTACCAATAAGGCTATTCTCAATAGTAGGGATCCAGTCATCCTCAAAAGGATCAATAAGCTGACCATTCCCAAGACACCAAACAAGCCCTTTTTTAAGTAAATCTCTTCCCCAAAGAATGCTACGCCATCCCTAAGAGCACACTTTAGCTGGTTGAACATCCAAAAATTTTTATTCCCCCACAATACTTGGTCAACAACACTCTACTTAAAAGCGAGTCAAGCTCCGTCAACAATCGCCAAGCTACTTTAGCTAAAAGCGCTTGATTAAAAAAGCCAGGATCTTGAAAACCCAACCCTCACATGGATTTAGGCAGCACAAAGTAGACCAATTTTTGCAATACATCCCTTTCCCTTATTCATCCTTCCAAATAAAATGACCGATCACACCACGAATTTCTTTAATAAAACAATCCAGGCATTAAAGACAGAAAGTAAATACATAGGTATAGAAAGAGGGGAATGTTTTGCTAGCACACAACGACCAGCAAAAGAAAGCAAGCCTCTTTTCCAACCTTGCAACTTAGCAGAAAATTTATGAAGAATATTTTGAAAAATAACAGCCTTTTTGCCTGTAAAATTCAGAGAAGAGCCTAGATACACACCAGGTTTGTCAACAATCTTAATACCTAAACTCTCCTTTAATAACATATTTGGACTAACAAACAACTCGGATTTGAAAAATTTTACTTTTAGTCTAGATTGACTACAAAAGGCCTCCAAAAACCATTTCAATATCCAAACTTCCTCAACCACAAAAGGCATAAAAATTAGACAGTCATCGGCAAAAAGAAGATGAGAAACAGAGGGGCTGTGATGACTTCTCGCAACACCCCTACACACCCCTTGCCCTTCCAAGTTCTCAAACCCTGCCGAAATAGCTTGCATAACCAAAAGAAATAAATACGGAGAAAGAGGATCACCTTGACGCAACCCACAACGAGGTTGAAACCACTCAGAACGCCCAGAGTTTACTAAAACCAAGAAGGACACAGTAGAAATACACTGGGAAATTAAATTAATCCATTGATGACTGAAACCCATAATACCCATGATCTGAAGCAGAAAATCCCAACTCACTCTAACATAGGCTTTATTCATATCTAATTTTAGAGCAATAATTTTGTAAAGAACATTACAGAGATTAATTGGCTTAAAATCATTTACTGTTTGAGGAGCTTTGTTCTTAGGGATCAACGCCAAAAAAGTTTGATTGAGCTCCCTAGGCAAAACTCCTAAATTAAGAACGGAAAGCACCAAATCACAAATCAAACTACCCACAATACCCCAGTGTCGTTGATAAAACACAGCTATCATTCCATCATGACTTGGACCTTTCAAACATCCCATAGAGAATATAACCGGCTTAATTTCTGACTCGGAGAAAGGAGCATCCAAGCAACATTTTTGTGCATCACTCAATTTACAATTAATCACATTGAAAAAACTAAAATGGGCTGGATAGCCCGATTAAGTATTAGATTGAGTACCTGTAGAGTCCGAATGAAAAATCTTCTTGAAATGATGCACAAAAGCTCGTTGAATCGCCATTGGATCAAAAATAAAGGATCCATCATCAGCCCACAAAAAACACCACTCTTTTTTTGTTTGCACGAAAAGAGGCCATTAGATGAAAATATTGTGTATTCCAATCGCTCAACTGTAACCAATTTTGTTTCGCCCTTTTGTGCCCAATATGCCTCTTGCTTTTCCAATAAGAAATCTAATTCCTGCCTCAACATTTGATCTTCCACCACTCGAGACTCTGAATTCAGATCTGATTGGATTGCACTATAGATAACCGTTGCCTCAAAACCTTAATTTGAGCTGCCAAACTGCTATTTGGAATAGAGTTCCAATGTTTTAAATGTTTCAAAATCAAACGCTGATGCTGAAGAACCCCAAAAACACACGACCCTTCCATTGGAATAGCCCACACTTTTTGGAAAATCTGTGTTGTCGCTTCATCCATCAGACCCCAAATCCCAAACCACAACCCCAACCCCAACCCAACCCCAACCAACATAACAACGAGTGAGAAGGAGAAGTGGACGAAGAAAATACGTAGAGAGAGAGAAAGCTCTGAACCAAAGAAGAATGAAGAGAGAGACTAGTAACGACGGAGAGAGAAGACGGGCGGAAGGAGACGGGAGAGACGAACGCACGCAAAGAAGAACGCTTCCACCCTTCAACCAGGTTTGGAGATTCAAACTATGTTTTTGATTTGGGATTTTCACTGAAAAATCAGGTTTTGATTGAGCAACTCTAAAATTATCTAAAATTACACAACCGTAAGGAACTCTAGTTTCTTGAATTGATTATGAAAACATGTGATTGTATTGTCTTAGATTGTGATTTTTATTTTTTTATAAATTTATTGAATATGAGTTGGGAAAAGTATGTTCAATGTCAACAGTGAAATTGGATTTTTTAATGGGTTGAACACAAATTTTTTTTGTTTTTTTTAATTTGTTCATCTAAAACAATTGTTGTTCTGTTACAAAAATTAAGATCCTTTAACTTTGTTGTGATTGTATAAAAAAAAATTAATTTCTTGAATCTAAAATTAGCGAATAGTAAGGGAATTTCAGGTTCTTGAATTAATTTTAAAAGCATGTGATTATATAAAAATTAGTTTCTTGAATTATTATTATTATTATTATTTTGGGTTTTAAGTTCATTTTAATTTGTAGTGAGTTAAAAAATTAGCTTAAATGGTTAATGCATGTCAATTGAAAATCTTGTTTCAATAGTTCTTACATGTGAGTACATAATTTATTTGCTATTAATTTTCTTCACAAATCTCTATCTCTCAAATGGCAAGAATTCTATGCAAACTGTTTCATATGGATATTGTGTATATTCTAAATATTCTCCTAAATTAACTTGAGGTTTTTTGGAATACTTTAGGTTTAATTAGGGTTTTCATTTTGCTTGGGTTTAGGAGAGTGAAATGGAGTTGAAGCAGCTAACAAAGCAGTAGTAGAATGTAGCCATAGATTTCTTAAGTTGTTATCTCAACCCTTAGATCACACTCAGTTTAAAAATTTAATAGCAGGAACATGGGAGGCTATGTTTAGGTTCAAGGTTGTTTCTCTTTTTAATACTAAATTAGTGAGACTATTTTTAATTTGTTATTGACCAACGAAAATATTGCTTTTGAAGAAGTTTCTTGCAATATACTATAGCACATACCTTTCCATCAATGCCATTCACACTATAATTCATCACATTAGCTAATTCTTAACAATACAATGGAATCATGATGAGTGTGACACGAACTTAGTCCAAATGAGCATTAGTTTTCAATTTATAATACTTTTATTTTTGTAATATATCACACGTTTTGTCCAAATACCTATCATATTCCAAATTTCAGTTTTTTCGCTTCTCTAATTATAGAAAACTTAGAGTGTGACACCAACTTAGTCCAAATGAGCTATTATTAGTTTTCAATTTATAATATTTGTATTTTTGTAATATATCACATGCTTTGTTCAAATACCTGTCATATTCTTAATTTCAGTTTTTTCGCTTCTCTAATTATAGAAAAGTTAGCAAATCGATTTGTTTATTTCTCCTATGAAATGATCAAGTTCACGATAACTACTCATACAACTCTGCCTTAACACATGCTTATTTATAGTAGAGGAAAATGATTTTCATTGTTGATTTTCCTTAATTTATAATCATGTTTTCACCTATATATGAGTCAATTACTTCCTTTTGTTGACCTTTCATCCAATAAAAAAGATAAAATTATCCTATTAGAATTCTTGATTTTCTTATTAAGGTTTTGTTCCCCTTTCAAATTTGTCAATATCTATTATCCATTTTTATTGATGTTCAATTTTTTTCAACATTTTCGCTTTTTCCTATACTCAAAACAATTGAATTTTATGATTTTTCTTTTGTGTTTGTTAGTGTGTTTAAAATTGAAGTTGGAGAGATGAACCCAAAAGTTTTACAACCTAGATTTGTTAAGGTAATAATGGTTATCCTTCGTATATCGTTCTTTCTCAAGCTCCATATGTTTGATCGTCATATAATTTAGATAAAAATTATTTTGCATTTTTCAATGTTTGGTTGCACGAGAAATAGGTAAAAGAAATTTTCTCAGTGAAAATATTTGATGATCTTGTTGCGATGATTTGTTGTGCAACAATAAAACAATGTTTATGATTATGACATTGTTCTCTCATTCAACCAGTTGGCAATGCAGATGACAAGCAATCACAAATTCATAAGGTAATTGAATTAACAAAATTATTTTTATGGTAAATGGAGAAAAAAAAAAAAAAAAGTCCTTTAATTAAAATTATTCTCTTGGTTTTGGTTATGATTTGTTTCTTTGCTTTGTGATTTGTTGCTCATGTTAATTTTTTTTTTTTTTTTTTTTATACCTCTTTTATTTTGTTTGTTTTACAAGTACAATGGTAAAGAAAGGAATCTTTTTGTTCACTCACCGTTGATGGTTACTATTAGGTCCCTACTTGTTGCCAATTCCGTGAACAAACTTGGGTTTCTTGAGTTGTAATTTTTCCTTACTGTTTGGTCTTCCCGCTCGGGCTGGGAAATTTGCGCTCTAGCGGAAATCTCAGACTCTCAATAGTTTGGTTTGTCTGCAAAAGTACTGAGAGGCATGTTTTTACGCTCGAGCGTACGTTCTAGCGCTCGAGCGTAAACCTTAGTTAGGAACACGCGTTTAAGTGTCACCGTTGGAGCGGCAAGTCCTGTGCTCAAGCAGAGATCGCGTATCCAATTGCTATAAATCTGCAGTTTGCTCCGAATCTAGCGTATGGCTTCCAGATATTCTTTTTGAGTTTTTAGGGTTTTCTTCTGGATGTTTTGTTCTAGTTTTCCTTTGATTTCTTTATGAGTTTATTCATGGATCAAGAGAGTTAAAATCAAAAGTTTGTCAATTCGAAGGAGTTCGAAGTTGTGCGTGGTCATTGATTCGACATGGATGTTCTGGATTCAACGTCACGCTAATCAATTTCGAGACGAAGACAGTGGTGAAAAAGATATAGATTGTTGAAGAAAAATTGATTGAGGTTGGGTCATTTGTTTTGGTATATTTGTATTCTTTCCTTCTTTCATAGTGAATTGATTTGTGGCGTTTCACCCCGTAGTTTTTTAATCACAATTGGAGATGCACCAATTGTGGTTTTTTCCACGTTAAAATCGGTTGTATCGATTTATTATTTTTGAAGCAACAACCTAAATCACTTAGTACGTGCAGATGATTTAGATTGTTAGTTTTAATTGTCTGGGAAATGTTGCGATTAATTCTTATCCGAATCACGAATCACTTAAGTATTTCATCCTCAGGTCAGTTCCTTCATATTCCCTCTCTTTCAGTTTGCATTTTGTAATTTTTTTTTGTATACAAATCTGCACTTTTGGCTTCAAAGTTGGGATTTAGAATTTATATAAAGTATTTATGAAATTTGATCATTTAACAGATGGTTGATTTGTTAATATGTCAATAGGATACTTTATATGCGAAAATGCTACTACTTCGATGATTAGGTTGATATGATGAAACTTTTTTGGTTGGGGATTATTTGTTTTCTTTTCCATTTTTTTGTAGTTGACTATACGCACTTGTTTGATGCATGGCTCAAAACATATAATTTCATGTTCACTGACTTGAAAACTAAAAAACAAAAGGCATTTGTTTATGATAATAGATAATAGACTTGCTCATTGTTATTTTTGTGAAGGTGACAAAATTTAAATTTTAAATCTATAATTGTTTATTTTTGTTTAGTTAAATTCAAACAAATTAATTTTTGTTTTAGTTACTTCGTGATTTCACCTTCTTTCCCTTCATGTTCTCTAATTAATTTGTTTCGAATAAAATGAAATACAAGTCAAATATCTTAGTTCATTATCACCAAACACACATGAAAGAAAAAACTTACATCATTAATTATAGGATCTATATTTAGTTGAGTAATGCTTGGAACTCCAAATAATCTATCAAATGTTTTACCAAATCTCTCACATGGGCGTGGGACCCACACACATGTGGGTTTGTGTGAGTCCCACACTCATGTGAGAGATTTGGTAAAACCATTTGGTAGATTATTTGGGGTTCATAGCATTTCCCTATTTAGTTTTCACTCAAAAAAATAGTGTTGGCATATTTTTTTTTGTTGACTTTTGTTTCCTACTTCCTTCGTTTATTTATGTTTAGTTGAAAACATACTATTTTTTTTCCCTTTTTTGCGAAATTTTCTTTTTCCTTTACTATGTGATTTGTAAATTGTACTCCTTTGTGTGGGAGCAATTCCTTTAATCTCAATCTTTTTATTGGATTAAGTATTGTACCTTCTCAATCCGAGTACTCTTGTGGAGGATGGTATTCAATTTCATAACTATGTCATTCTTACAAATGCACTTAATTAAGAAGAGGTTTTCGTCTGCCCTAGAGATTTTAATTTTTATTTTTTGGGGTGGTGGCATCTTGCTATGTTTTGTTCATGCTATATTGGTTTTTGGTTGAGCAAAGGAATCACTCAACAGGCCTATGTTATGTCCTCTAAAGATGGAATTTAGGAACAACTATGAGGCAATGAAAGTTTAAGTTATATATATATCAATCTTACCCTCTATAATTATTGTGTTTACTCTTTTCCTATTTGTATATATGCAATGTATTCAACTCTATTTAATTCAATTTTTTTATTTGAATTAATTATACTCTCTTGCAGGCGATTTTGTGTAATATCAATTTGAACTAACAAGTAGATACCTAAGACCTTTGGGTCTAGCTTTTGATAAAATGCTAGGTGCTCAATAAAGTCCAGTATGAACAGTTTGGAGAACAGAGATACCTATTAAAATGCAAATTTTTTGTTGGATGGCTTAATTGTACAAAATAGCAATTTATGTGTTATAATATAGGAATGCTGTAATAACCCTGACCCATAATTAACGTGCAATCCATGATTAATAAGGTGTAGACACCTCATTTTTTACCGTCGTTAAGACTTGGGTGCCGCTGATGGTTTACTTGGTGGTGAAAGTTGTGCAGTGCAAAGGCTCGATTTCTTTAGCAAGAGGAGAGTCAAATCCCAACCTTACACCCCATTTTGGACTAAAACTATATTGAATGGTTTTTAGGCCTTGAAACACTCTCTTTCAAAATATTTTTGAAAATTCTTCTGCGATGTTCCGACGCTCGCATTTTGTTAAATGTCGCGCTTTTCGGTAAACCGAGCAAGAACAAAGTGGAAATGAATGAAGGAGAGATGAACTCTTTTGAAAAATCTTTCAAAACACCTTGTTTAGGGGTTTGGAGTTGAAGAAAACAGGAGAGGAGAGAAGAAAACAAGTTGGAGAAGCAGTTGGGCATGAATCCCGACAGGATCAAAATTGAGCAGTCTTCACTCAAACGGGAATAACTTTTTGCACACCTGGAATTTTGAAGTGAGGCTGCCAAAATTGGAAAGAACACTTCCAGGGCTACAATTTAGGCTCAAGAATGACCTGAAAAGCAGTCTAGGTGAAGCAGATATGTCCGGTTGAAGTTGGACCCAAAAAGCAGATTTTTCTGTCCAACCAGAGGTGGAAGTTTATGACCATGAATGGGATTTTTGGTCCATGTGCCGGCCATGAATAGCCAATGCCGGCCCCCTGCCGTCCAAGGGAGTGTGCTGCAAGCCAACAATGGTAAAGTGGCAACCAACAGTGGTACAGTGCCGGCCACAGATGGCATAAAGCAGTTTTGGACAGATATTTTGCTCCAGCTTGTTCCAGCTGTCTCTCTTGAGATATTTTCGACCAAAGCCTCTTGTTTTGCTATATATTGAAGTAGAGCTAAGCAACGAATCCGTGAAATCCGTAATCCGATCCAGTCCAGTCCAATCCAGTAGGTTTGGATTAGTTTTTTGAATCCGTGGTTCGGTTGCAGATTGAAAAATTAAAAATCCGTAGTTTGCGGATTGGTTCCGGATTGAACCCCACGGTTCCGGATTGGAACCGATCCGAACCGTATACAAATAGTCTATATTTTTATTATACACCCTCCTGCATAGTATTTTCTCTTATTTCATATAAAGCTTAAATCCAAACCTAAACTCGCATAGTATCTTCTTTGATTACTTTTGTTTGCTAGTTTTTAGTGTTAATTTCTAATGGTCTAAATACTTATGGTGGAGCTAGTTTTCTTATGGTTGTTTAAATTCTAGAACAATATGTCACTATTATGAAAAGATATGTTGCTATTGTGAAACTAATATGGTGCTATATTTATATTTTTATGAAATTAAAGTGTCGTATACATTTTTTTGTTATTTAATTATGTAAATCCGTGGTCCTAAACCGATCCAATCTGTGTTTAAATGGATTGATTCGGATTGGTTCTAATTTTTCAAGAATCGTAGATAACGGATTGGTCCTGGTTTTACCCAAATCCGGTCCAATCCGGACCATGCTCACCCCTATATTGAAGCCTTATATCTCATATTCAAGGGTTAGAACATTTGAGAACAATTGAGGAAGAAGTTTGAGAGCCTCTCTCTCTTCAATATTCTCTCTAGATTTCACTCTCTCTTGGGCATTTGTGCTTGAAGGCTTGCATACAATCATCTTCAACCTATCAACCCTTAACAAGAGTTGTTGATCATTGGGCTGAGGTTGCTAGAAGGTCTTCTTGGAGCTCATTAAGGAGGTTTTGACTTGGTTTTGTGCCTCAAAGTGTGCTTCCCTCCAAGAGGTAAAACTTTTACCCTTTAAGCTTGTCTTTCACACTTGCTTCACCATCCTTTTTCCATTGTTTTGGACTATTTTGGGGCTGGTTTTGAACCATAAAAAACTCTGATTTTTAGGTTCTAAAATGATGGTTTAAGCCTTGTTTGGCTAGAGGGTTGTCTCTCCCTGTTGCTCCTTGGCTTGTAAAGCCTTTTGAGCTATCTTTTAAAGCTTTTGAAACCATCTCTTTTTGGCCCTTTAACCACTGAATTCCAGAGGAATTTCTGTGGTGGAAAGGTGGCTTGAGGTCCTAAATAGGAGGGGGTGGTCCCCTCTCCTTGTGTCTTGTTTGCTTGTCTTGATGGCCTACCAAATGAGCATGTGTTTTTACTTCTTTGTGGCTTTGTTCAAGCATATTTTTGTGACTTTTTAGACCTGCCGTAACTCTTTTTTTGGCTTGTTTGATCATTGGTTGCTTGCTCTTTACACTTGTAGTGTAATCTTGCTCCCTAGCTTTGCATGCTTGTTGCTTTAGCCCATCATTCTAGCTTATTTTGGCTATACTCCAGCATGCTTTTACTCATGATTTTGCATGCTTTAACTCTGTTTGAAGTGGTCTTGGCCATATAAGGCTTCCTTAGTATGGTTGTAGTGTAAAGGCCCTTGACTAGCCTTGTGTTTTGAGTCCCATAGCATGCCTTGTTTGGGTTGTTTGCATGATATGGCATCATTTAATATATAATTTCAGAGTATATTACTCTGTCACATACCCACACATATCACTCTTTAAGTGCTTTTGAGAGTTGAACCTTTTTGCCTTGTTGGTGAGCCAATACATGAGCATATCTTTCTTGCCATCTATGCTGTGAGTCTAGCATGTTTTTGCTACTATTTCAACCTGCCTTAGGTCTATTTTGAATGGTCAAGGTCATTTGAGCATTGCTTAGTGTGGTTGCAGTGCAAAGGGCCTTGACTAGCTTTGAGTTTTGAGGCCTTTAACATGTTATGCATGTGATGTTTGCATGGTATGGCACCATTTAGCATGTAATTTCAGTGCATATAGTGTAGTCACACTCTCATATACTTCACCTCTTCATAGCTTTTGAGGGTTGTGTATTATGCCTTGCTTATAGACCAACATGTGTGCATGTTCTTCTAGCATTTTGAGCTTCATTTCCAGCATGTTTGGGCCATTGTTTTGGAATGATTAAGCTCTGTCTAGAGCTGGTTTGGTTGTTTATGCTTGATATTACATGCCTCTAGTGTAATGCTTGTCACTAGTTTTAATGCCTTTGGCCCTTAACATGTTGTGCATGCGTTGCTTGCATGGTTTAGTGTCTTTAGCATCTTATTTCAGCAATGAAATGTTTGCCATATCACTCCATTCTTCACTTGTTGCTTTGCTTTTAAAGTGGTCTTAGGCCCCTTGTTGGCTTGAGCGTGGAATTGAGGCTCTCATGCCTAATGGTTTTAGCCTTCTCTTGAGGGTTTCTACTAACCAAAAGCATGAGGCTTCTTTCATGCTCAAGGTGCTTGTGGCTAAGGCCATCTTTCCCATTAGAGGACTTTCACATTTGGACTTAATCGATTAAAGAATAGTTGGTAATGTTAAAATGTGTAAACAAGATCAATTAAGTAAAACATGTCAAGATAAGCATGTTGCATGTATGCATTGCATTGTGTTCAACCGGACGTTATGTTGAACACAAGGTGGATTGGTCCACTTCATACTTAAAGTGATGAAAGTGAGCCAATCCCCTTTGTCTCCGTTGCCTTTGATCATCCATGATGAGGTAGCGGATTTAAAGTCTTGTTTGCATTGCATTTATCGAATTTGTATGAATTGGACCCTTGGCCAAAATGCATTGAGATGCTTGATTGATGGTTTTGGATCCAATAGTGCCTCTCCCTTGATGTTTTGAAATGATATGGAGTGGCATAGTACACACATGCCCTAGGGAGACCCTCCGTTTCCTCTGTTTTGTGCTCTGTTGCAGAATGGTGTCACAGCACACCAGTGGCTGGCAGTGCCACACAGATGGCCAGCACCCTCTCATTCTTGGCCGGCAGTGGTCCATCTTTGGTCGGCAGGTGGCTGGCAGTAGCTCCTCATGGCCGGCAGGCCACTGGTGCATTCCTTAGCCTTGATTTGGTAAGTTTCAGCCGCAAGTTCTTGAGGACACCCTGCAAACAGAGCCTCTGAAAGAGCAAACCGAAAGGTGTTTCGAGGCGAGAAACCGAGTGCAAGCATGCATCCTTTTCTTCTTCAAACAGAGTTGGAGCAGCTTAGTTTAAATGTTTACTTGTTAGTGAGCATTTGTTTTTTGTCACTTAATTAATTTGTTAATTAGTTAAAGTGATGTAATAATTAGTTGTAGCTAGTTATTCAATTTGGTTGTGTAATAATTAGTCTAATTAGCTTAATTAGATTAATTTCTTAGCTTAGCTTAGATTAGCTTAGCTTGTATTTAGACCCTCCGTCGAGAGGGCAAATGCTGTAATAAGGGTGCGTGTGTGTGTGCATGTCTTCCAACCCCCATTTCTTTCTCCCTTTTACTTATTAGCTTTTGATGGTTAGTTTAGGGCATTTTTCAATTAGCATACCTTATGCTTTGCATGCGTGCATCATTCATTTGTCTTGCATGCACCGGGCTCGGCGCATCATTCAAACTGCATTGTATTTCAATACCTATTTGAATACATGTATCAATTGTTGCATTCATATGCCATCTTAGATAGCCGAGCCTACTTAGTTGCATTTTGCATGTGTTGCATTAGGCATTTCAAACATAGCTAGGATTATGCATGATTTCTAACTAGTTTTCTGTTTTGGTTCGGAGCACACTGTAAGTGTTTATGCTTTAGCATCCTTGCATGTGTGTAAGTGACTGCCATGATAGCATGCTTGCCATGAGGCTAACTGCTTAAGTGTTTAACTGCATGAATGCCTGTGGATGAAGGCTTCATTGCTTGAATTGGAACAATTCATCAAAATGTGCGTTTTAAGCCCACTTGAAAGTGGCAAATCATGTTTTCTAAGCCCACTTGAGGGTGGCAAATCCGTGTCTTAGCCTACTTGAGGGTAGCATCTTTCAAACCATTTTTCGGAAAACAAACATAAGATGTTTTGTTCCAATTCTTGTGATTTAGTCTATACTTGTGTGCTGTGCGCATCACATAGTAAGTTAGATTAATAACCGAATAAAAACACATGTGTTTTCAAAAACAACATATCATGTTTAGTAAAGGCCGATCTTTGATCGGGCGAGCAGGGGTGCTCATTTCAGGACCTTCCCCTCTCGTACCCAAGTTTCCGAGCCGAGGCAACCTTGGTGATGACGGACACGTGGCCTTAGGCACGAGTCAGGTTTCCTAAATTTCCCAAAAATAAAATATTTAGGTGGCGATTCTGAAATCTGGCAAAACAGTCCATGTTTGACGCTTTTTGATTAAAATCGATTTTCCTAAAACAATTTGCCAGATTTGGACTCTTTGGTGATTTATCAATCTTACATTGCACTTTGTGAGATTAGATTCAGAACCGTGACAGGAGTCCAAACTGTAGTAGCTAGAACACAAATCCGCACTCTCTCCGAAAGGGGGGCGCGCGGAGCAAGTTCGGGTGGTCTATAAAAGGCTTAATAAGTAATTAAAGTGGAATCTTGCATTACTTGCATGTGTATTGCCTTATTTGTGCTTATATATGTTTAACGTAGAAATATTTGTTCACGTTTCCATTTCAGTTTGCGAATTGAAGGCCTTATCGACATCTGATTTAGAAATTGACTTAGTATACGAGTTATTTGGAATTTTTAGAACATTATGGTAAGTTCAATTGAAATTCGATTTGGAACGACTTAATTAGAATAATTAAATGTCCAATTAAGCCTAATTAAACAAGTTCTTAATCCAAGCCTATATAAGGCTTATACACCCCACTTGAGCCACCTTTTCTCATCATCTTTGAGCCTTCAAGAGACAAAATGTGAGAGAGAGAGAGAGAGAGAGAGAGAGAGAGAGAGAGGAAGAATAGATGATTGAGCTCATCTTAGGAGAATTGTAAGAGAATTTGGAAGGTTTGGCTTGAGACTTCAAACATTGACCATTGAAAGTGTAATTGGCCATTGAAGGTAAGAGTTCAACCCTTTAGCTTTGAGATTAAGTCACTTAGTACATGAATTCAAAGAATTGGGTTGTGTAGTGCAAGAATTGAACTTAGATGGTTAACTATGGGAGTGTACCATAGATGCATACATACTTCATAGTATTTTGAAGTTATTTTCCAAGAAATTCCTCATGCATGTTACTAAATCACTTTAGTTTTTCGAATTCATCAAGTTTCATGCCATTTTAAGTCACTAGATCATGTTTTGGAAGTCTTCAAGTCAAAGCAATACATCCATGTTATGTTTTCTAAGAATTGGGTTTTGTTTTGTTTAATTGGCAAGTTTTTGGGCATTGATTTTTTGAAATGATTTAGAATTCTCAATGTTTCCCAAATTTACATATGATTTCTCAAGTTTTTTGCCCAAAAAGATATGTTTTGTAGTGTTTGAATTGAGTTTGGAAGCTTGGAGCTGAATCTGGAAATTCCAAAATTCGACCTCCCCACTTGAGCGACAAATTCTCCGCTCGAGTGATCACTCTGTGATTTTGCACTTCCGCTTGAGCGGCCAAAAATTCGTTTGAGCGTGAAATGCATGCTCCTAGAAGTTTGCGTGTTTTGCAGACCGCTCGAGCGACAAAAGTGCGCTTGTAACGCCCTCAAAATATAACATAAAACCCAACATTTATAAACATGCATTGATATACAAAAGTCCAACATTCTACTATTCATCAGAGTTTCATTACAAAAGTATTACATGTTAACAACAAAAGCAAATGCCCTAAGGGCTTACAGCTTTCCAAGTTAACACTTGGTTACAAAAAGAGAGTGCTAACTCATTTACACATTAAGCCCTTGGCTTGAATTTACATGTAATACATCAAAGAAAGACAACAAAAGATCTGCCCGCCTCTAGCCTCCCAAGCTATGTCCTTGGAGGTGGCATGCTACCTGTACCTGAAAATGATGTCCCCATATAGGGTGAGCCACAGCCCAGTAGAAATATACTAAACCAACTATGAACAATGACTAAAAGATTAGCAGCTGATAGATGGTCAACACTGATACATCCACATATAACACATTTCAATTACATGACTTACAAGTCTATGTTACTTCTCATTTTCCCTTTTCGATAAATAAGCATACTAGCTATGTTATCACATTAACCGATAAGCATATGAGCTATATCAACACCTCAGCAGATAAGTATAAGAACTATATCACACAACCGAAGATAAGCGTATGTGTAGACACCCCATTCTTGACCGTCCTCAAGACTTGGACGTCACCGTTGAACACTCGGTGATTATCCATGTTTGTGTTCGTTTGGAGTTCCCGGAGGTCTCGGCTACGCGCCCTGCCTCAGGATCTCCGAACTCGACTGTTTTGTGTCTGGTTTTGCACCAAACACCTGTGTTTTTGTCTTGAAGGGCAGGGAATGGCTTGTTGGCCATCCCCATACACCACCGGCCCTTCCCTACCATCACCGGCAGCATATATGTACAGCCGGCACCTTTTTGTTAGAATATTTGGCCGATCGGCACTATATGTTGCCGACCGGCATTTTTTTGTGCCGATGATCCCTTTGGCTGGCCGGCGTGCACTCTTTGAACCCCTGAGGCATGGTGCATGCCAGCTGTGCCAGCTGGAATGCACCACCACATTCCTCCGTGCATAAGTGTGACCACTTTGCACCTTTGAACCCTCTAAGCTTCTAGAAGCTTGAACCTTTGGCCAAGCTTCTTGGAGAAGCTTGGCCAGCTGTCTTAGCTTCTCCAAGAAGCCTAGACCCTTTTGCCCCCTTTGGCCCTTTTAGTTAGCTTCTTGGAGAAGCCTTGAGCCTTGATTTTTGCCTATATAAGCACCATCTCTCTCCCTTTGAGAGGGGTTGGCCACTTTTGATCAAAAACCAGAGCTTATGTATCTATATATCTGCCATATATATCTCTCTCTCTCTCTCTCTAGATTTTCCCTCTCTCTCCTCTTGTGTGTGTGTTTTTAGGCCTAAAAGTGCACTTTTACCTCACTTTTGCACCAATACACACACCATTACACCTTAGCTCGAGATTGGAAGGCTTAGAGGGTTGTTTGTTGAGTTTTTGGACTGGTTTTGATCAATAGAGGAGGGCTGCACCACCTGTTCTTCAAGTGTTCTTCAAGGGTGAGCACTTTACTTTAGATTCCCCATTTTTGCAACAAGTTTTTACCCATCTTGCTTTGTGTTTTGAGCTTTGTGTATAACTGAAAAAAGTCTTAGATTTTCTTGCTTTTGAACTTTCATTAAGGTCATTTTGTGGTTTGAGTGCAAACTCACCCTTTTAGGCCTTATTTTGGCCTATTTGGTGTCTTTACTTTGAGCCTTGTTTGCCTTGTTGTTTTGGGTCCTTTCACCACTGAAAACCAGTGGGTTTTTAGTGGTAAAGAAGGTGGTTTGAAGTCTTGTATAGGGGAGGGACACCCCTCTCCCCTTTGTCCCTCTTTTGCCTTTGTCTTTGGCTTAAAAGGGAACATGCGTGCTTGCTTGTTTTTGGCGCCATTTCAGAGTTTTTTTGGATGTTTTGGAGCATGTTACATCTCTGTCTAATGGTGGTTTTGTGGTCCTTGGCATGCTTTGTATACTTGCTTTGTAATCCTCCATTTTGCCTAGAAACGTGCCATGGGTTTAGCCTCGTATATCCTCATGTTTTGGTTTGACTTATTGAAGCTTTTGGCCATAATTTGTCTTGTTTTAGGTCTGTTAGCCACTGGTTTTACCATTTTTGGCATGCTTAATGTAGTTGTTTTGCATTGTTGCTTGTAAGCATTGAGGATGTGATCCATGTATATGCATTGGATAGGTTGTTTAGATGATTTGAAATCATTTAATATGTTATTTCAGTCCCTATACCATGTTTATATGTCCCTATTTGTCATGCCTTTCATGCTTTGAAACATTGGTCTTTTATGCCTAGGAGTGGACATTATGCATGCTTGCATATTTAAGGCATTTGGGGACTACCATGTCAAAGGTGTGTGTGTATTTTGCATGCTAGAAATCTGTTTTTGGTGGCCTAATACGTGCTATGAATGGTCATGTTGGTGGTAGTGAAAAGCCCCTTGTTTATGCCTTGGCTTTGGGCCCATTTGCTTGCATGTTTGCATGAGTGTTGGTCCATCATTTTGGGCATTTTTTGCCACTGTTTTGGGGGGGTTTGAGGTCTGTCCCATTATGGTTTAAGTCTACTATTGCCTGCTTGAAACATGTTTGTTGCATACTTGATTAGCAAAGCCTTGTTATATGCTAGTTCTTTCACAAGAATTGTCCATGTTTGCATTATACTTTGCATCTTGCATGCCTAATATTGCACACTTGCCATAACATGTTGCATTGCATTTGGTATGTCTTGCACTTCATGTCATATTGCATCATTTGAGCCATGTTGTATACATGCATTCCATGTCTTGGTTTGGGGTGTCAAACCAAGTGTAAGGATTGAGAGAAGTTCACACTACAAGTGGTGCAACTTGTCTCAACTCTTGGTCACCAAGGCCCTTGATCTATACATGATAGGGTCTTGGTCTCATTTGTGTGTTGCATGCATATTGACATTGAAATGCAACCTTGGTTCCTTAGGCTATCATGCACCAAGATGCATAATTGATGGCCCAAGAACCAAGGGTCATGCTTCCTTGAGTCCCATGCATGATAGGAAGCATTGGCCATGCTTATATATGCTCAAAATCCCATACCATGTACTGCTAGCCTGCTGTTGCTGTCAAAACTGTCTTCTGCAGGAATTTTCTGCCGACCGGCAGTATATAGTGCCAACCGGCACTATATGGTGTGCCGATAACCTCCTGAGCAGCCGATGGACATTCTACATGGCCGGTGGCCATTTCATCCAGCCGATGATGATCCTCAGTGTGTAGGAAACATTCCCTGAGACTTTGGAAGTTTTCCAGAGAAGCAGGACAGTAAAAACAGAGGCAACAGTGGCATGGTACGGGTTTCCCAGGCGAGTCAGATCCGAGCATGCATCATTCGTGCATCCCGAGGCGCGGGGCTGCGGCCTTCTCTATTATGCATTTCAATCATCAATTAAATTAGAATTTTTTGTAATAATTTATTCCGTATTTGGACTGTATTATCTTGGACTGTATATTCTTTTGGTCTCTCCGTGTGAGGGCGTATTTGTAATAAGTGTGCGTAAGTGTGTGTATGTCTTCCAACCCCACGTCTTTCTTCCCTTTTATTTACCTGCTTATGATGGTAGATTAGGGCATATTTAAAATTAGCATACCTTATGCAATGCATGCGTGCATCCATACATTTGTCTTACATGCACCGGGCTCGGTACATCACGCTAACTGCATTGTATTTCAATTTCCAAATTGAATACTTGTTACGTGTAGCATTTCACATGTCATTGTAGATTAGCCGAGCCTATTCTAGTGACATTCTGTATGCGTTACATTAACCACTTAACATGAACTAGGACCATGCATGTTTGCTAACTAGTTTTCTGTTTTGGCACGGAGTACTAGGTAAGCTTTTATGCTTTAGCATACCGCATGCGTGTGAGGTTGCCATAATTGCATGATTACCATGAGGCTAGCTGCTTATGTGATATAACTGCTTGAATGCCTGTGGATGGAGGTTGAATTACCTAAATTGGAATAATGCATTAAAACTGTGAGTTTTAAGCCCACTTGATAGTGGCAAAACCATTTTTTCTAAAGCCCACTTGAGGGTGGCAAAACCTACATTTTAGCCTACTTGCGAGTAGCAAACCATTTTCAAAACAAACATGCAATGTTTTGTTCCAATTTAGGCGATTTGGTCTATACTTGTTTGTTGTACGCATAACATAATAATTCTAGGCTAATAACCGAAATAAGAACACATAACGTTTTCAAAAACAAGATATCACGGTTAGTAGAGGCCGGTCTTCGGACCGGGCGAGAGGGGGTGCTCATAGCTGACCTTCCTCGATCGTACCCAAGTTCCCGAGCCGAGGCAACTTTGGTGATGACGGACACGTGGCCTTTGGCACCGAGTCAGGGTTTCCTAAATTTCCCCAAATAAAATATTTAGGTGGCGACTCTGTATCTGGCAAAGCAGTCCATGTTTGGCACTTCTTTCAAAAATCTGTTTTCTCAAAACGATTTGCCGGATTTGGACTCTTTGGTTCAGGATTAAGAACCGCAAACAAAATCGAGTCCGAACTGTAGAGTGAGGCCCGCGGGCGCGTCTACAGTATGAGCTATATCCACTCTTCTCTAGACAAGCATATGAGCTATATCTATACTTCTCAAAGATAAGCATATGAGCTATATCTTCACTTCTCTAGACAAGCATATGAGCTATATCTACGGAGTTCATCCCCCATCTCCTCCCAACACTATCCGGTTTAGAGGTACATCCCCCATCTTCCCCTAAACCGCGGAGTACATCCCCCATCTCCTCCTCTACACATAATGCATATAAACACATAGGTTCTACATACATTCAATCAATACATAAAGTTAATGTATTCGATCAACCGTCAAGTCCCATGACACATTCCATTGATTCGTTTTCGTTTGCCTAGTCATCATGCATTGTCTACAACAATCACGACTATCCTCCACTAATAGCCCAAAGCAGTTATTTCTAAACAGAAAATAAATGCACAATGGATATTAAATCAACATTTCAATTCGGTGAGTGATAAGTAATTCAACTACACCCTTTAATCCCATACACTTCCAATCTCAACATTTCCAATTCAATTCCTCATTTTCTTTAATTAATTATATGCATTAATTAATTAAAACAATTAGGGCAAATTCCCATAATTAACAAGACAACCCTAAGGCTCCATTTTCATCCATAATCCACCATCTAACTCATTTTTCTATGCCAAACTTGCATTTAGGTTTATTAAAACAAAACCCTCAACTTTTGTAAAATTACACAAAAGACCCAAACTTTCTCAAAATTACCCAACAACACCCAACATATCAAAATGCTAAAATTCAAAGACAAAATCCATAAAGAGGAGTAGGATATCCCTACCTCAAAAGATGAGCTCCAACGGAGATGAAGACCAAAATCAAAATGCTCCAAATCCCGAAATTTTCATATTAAAATGTAGCCCTCGACGATCCACACAACTTTTGTAAAGGCCAAAAGTGAGTAAACAACTCCTACTAGATCAAATCTAAGAGAGAAGTTAAGATTTTAGAGAGAGACGCTCTCAAATTTGTGTTTGGGAAAGTAAGAGAGAGAAAGAACAAGAAAAAGTGATTTAAAAAAAAAAAGCTAAAACTCGGAACTCAGTCGCCCCGCTCGAGCGTGGAAACGCCCGCTCGAGCATCACTCACAGACTCCCGCTCGAGCGGCCAATCCCCCGCTCGAGCGGCGGATGCACACTCCCAGAAGTTTCTGCAGACAGGTCCCCGCTCGAGCGCCCAATTCCCCGCTCGAGCGTCACTCACAACCTCCCGCTCGAGCGGCCAATCCCCCGCTCGAGCGCCCAACACTACACAGGAAATACTGGATGGGTGTATTCCCCGCTCGAGCGCCAAAACCCCCGCTCGAGCGGACAAGCAACAACAAGGTCCCCGCTCGAGCGTCGAAAGCTCCGCTCGAGCGGACAGGCCAAAATCTGGGCAACTAGTTTTGGTTCCTAAGCACAACCAACCTGTAACAAACCTGCCCAACACATCCTATAACTCAAATACAAAGCATGAGAGGATGTAAACAAGGTTATAATCAACTACTAACATCCACGGACACAAGTCTGGATCACTGTACAACAAGGGTAAACCCGGGATCGCTATAGCGCTCGAGCGAGGGTATGAGTCTCAAACTCGAATGAGCATTGAGTGAGCATCGAGCGGAAAAATCAAGTAACAAGCACTTTTGCAAAAGTTTACAGACCACTCGAGCAACAGAAGTTGCGCTCCAGCGACCACTCACATTTTCTATGTCCACTCGAGCAAAGGAAGTTGCACTTCAACGAGGACCCTGTTTTCAGCAGGTTTTGTTAAGTGTTTTCAAGTGCATTTTAGCATCCTCATTGCATCCTAGGCATTCTTAGGCTATGATTAAAACATAATAGTGAGGGTAAAACATAAAAACACACTAAGAACGAAACGTAATAAGCTAAGAATATTCTGAACGTATGTTTCAAATGTGTATCTGTTATGTGTTTATGTAGGTCACGCGTCATAAGCTATCCGGTTGTCTGTTCTGTTTATCCGCTTGGGAGCCATATGTGGGTAATAACTTTGTAAAGTTATGTTCAATTATAAGTATTTTCTGAATGATATAAGATGATCTGTTTTCTGAAATATTATTTTCTGCATGAATGAATGGTTGTCCAATATTTCTGAAATGTATTCGTGGCATTCTTAGCTTCAGATGACATCTGTTATTTGTTCTATTACGTCCCAATTATGGGTCAACTATACATCTCATGAGCCAACTGTTATGGATCCTTCTATATACATCTCATCTATGGGCCAATTGTACGTCTCATGAGCCAACTGTACCATCTCCGTGCACGTGAGTCAACTGTATGCCTTTATAACCGTCCCTTTATAGGTCAACTGTACGCCTTTATGGCCGTCCCTTTATGGGTCAACTATTTATGCTAGTGCTAATGAATGTACCACATATGTTTAACTGCAAATTCTGATTATGAATATGATTCTGAATCTATATCTGTTATGACCTATGATTTCTGAACATGATTATGAATCCACTTCTGATAAATGCTGAATTTTGTTTTCTGTAACTATTATGGACAACTTTCATTAAACCCCTTTACTCTGTTATTATTCACTGGGCTCTGGCTCACTATTTATATTATATATGTAGGTGACCAGGCACATAACCAGACCCAGAGTTGATGGCCTAAGATTCCGTTTTATCAGCCACTCTTTTGCGCCTCCCGAGGAGGTTCTAGATCAAGTCAAGCCTTGTGGCCTTGTTTCACGAACATTTAAAACTTTGTTTTCTTTTGGTTTTTGAACAAGTTTTTGGTTATTTGTACATGGGGTGACGTAAAATTACTGTATCTATGTGAGTCACGTATATGTTATGAGTTTAAAAATTATTTTGTTCCATGTATGTCTGCACAGTTCAATGGACGTTGTACTTTGTATATTTGATTCCGCAGGCCCTATTTATATGTTATTCTGTTCAGAGGCTTTTGGTAATCCAAGGATTACTGGCCAGTTGCAACACTAAACCTATGGGGGCAGGTTTGGGTCGTGACAAATGCTTTGCTTGATAATGTATCTAGAGTATGTTGCTTTTCTTTCGTAATAATTCAAGTTAAGAGACAAATACAAAAACTACCATTCATAGATTATTGTAAAATATAAATTCATCGTTTTTAAACTTTTAACAAACAAAATAATTAACTACAATAAAAATTAAAAAAATGCTTTGCACGCAACCAACTTCGCTAGTTAGTTTTTAAACAAGAATTTAGTCAAAGCTCTTTCATAATAAAATTTTATTGCATTAAAGACAAGTATAAAAAGTTTTTCTTGAGAATTCCAACACATATCATTATTATCAAAATATTAAACTTTAAAATAATATAACTTTTGATGTAGATGTCGGTTTTTAATAAAATTTGTATTTTTAGAATCCTCTCATCAAGATCTATCAAATAAGATCCATGTTGACAATGAAAATCTTTTAAAAATAAAAAAAAATATATTACCATCGAAATTGATGTAAATAATAATAGTAACATATTACTCTATTTGACAGTTATTCTGTTTGACAGTAACATGTTACTGTTAATTTGTTTGACAATAGCATGTTACTGTTTCTCTGTTCCAAAAAAAATAAAAAAAAAGATATTTTATTATATCCTTGCTCAATTATGTGTTTTCTCCTTAGAGGTTTTATGGAACAAAATAAATTGAATTGTCCTTTTCACCAAATAAGGATCCAATGGAGAGGCTTTGGCTAAAATTTTCTTTTTTAAATTATTGTTATTTTTTTCATTTTATCTTTTAGATTATTAATTTCATCTATTTTGTCCTTAATTTTTTTAATTTTTATTTTAGTTCATATGGTTCAATTAGAAATAATCCGTTCAAATCAATTAATGACCAGAGCCAGTCATAAATTTTATTTAGAGGGTCCGAGGTTAGTGTAGATAAGTTTGAGTAGATAAATATATTCCAGACTTATTGATTTTTCAACCAAAGTCTCGTTGTTAGGAGTAATACTACAAATCAACCTTTATAAATGTAGAAATCACCTAGAAATTAATCTCCACCACGCCTCATATGGACTTCACATGAACCTCATACGAACCTCACACTACACAAATTAATATTCACCGCATAATCACCCACTCAAAAAATTTTGGATAGGTAAATCTAAGTTAGTAGCCTTTTCCTATCTGGTATTTTTTTTTTTTTTTTTTTTTTTTTTTTTTTTTTTTTTTTGAAATTTAGTCAAAACCTTTCAATTGGACCCTTGTTTGATTAAAGAACAATCGAATTTATTTTGCTTCATAAAACCCCCCAAGGAAGAAGTATAATTGAGTAAGGACGAAGTAAAATATCTTTTTTTTTTTTGTCTTAGATTGTAAGACAGAGTGACATATTACTGTCAAATAGAGTAACGTGTTATTATTTACATAAATTTTAACGATATTAATTTTTTTTTTTTAAAGAATTTCATAGCCAACATGAATCTTATTTAATAGATCTTAATGAGATAATTTTAAAAATACTAATTTTATTAAAAATCGACATCTAGATCAAAAATTTAATTATTTTGAAATTTAATACTTTGGTAATAATAGTATGTGTTATATTTTTTAAGAATTTTTTTTTATATTTATCATTGATAGGGCTTTGACTATATATATAGTTTTTTTAGAAAGACACTTTCCGCTTTTGTTAGTGGGGGAAAAATGGACTTAGGGGTTGTTTGGGATGATCTAAATAAGTGTACTTTTTATCTTTTTACGAAAATATGTGCCGAAAAGTAGAGAAATAATATGATGAAAAAAAGATAAAAAAATAAAAAGATGAATTATTTTAAGGATGCCAAACTTGACCTTAGTTGACCAATGATAAGAGTTAGTGACAATCACACAGAATCTTTTTCCGAGTGTTTATTCTCGTAGAAAAGTTGATAACTTTCAAATAAAAAAAAGCCTTCGGCTTCAGAAGTATGTGAAACCGAAGACTGATGCAAATTGTATTTCTGTTCCAAAAAAAAATACATTGTATTTGAAAATCTTACACTCTTTCTGTACATTATTCATAAAAAAAAATAAATTAACTTTGATAATTATAATTTTTTATTTTATTATGTTTATTTTCAACAAATGAATAATTTATTTAAAAAAAATAATATAAGTCGTTCATTTTTTTTTTAGACAAACACCATAAAATAAAAAGGTTATTTGATTATTGGATTAATTTATTTTTTTCATAAATAAATTATACAGAGGGTCCTACAAATAATTCAAATTATTAAAATGAGATATGTAGTAAATCTCGCATACCTCTAAAATTTTCTCAAATTTAAATTTAAACTTGAAAGAAAATCAACCTACCTAAAAATATCTTTTCAAATATGCAATAATTGCTTCTAAAATCGTGAACACATTGGCCTCGTTTGAGAAGTTGACTATTTTAGTAAATTATTTTAATTTTTAGCTATTTTAGTATGTTAAAATTTTTGAGTTTGGAAAGATGGTTGAATTTTTTTGTAGTTGGATGTGATGTTCGTGAGAAAAAGAGTGAAATGATTATGGATTTAATATGATATTTTGTCTTATTGACTATTTTAACCTATTTTAGCTTTTTGTAAATTTTAGCCTGAAAAAAACCAAAAATTCATTTCCCAAACAGGGTCATTATTAGCATACTCTAATTCTCAAACCCTCTCAATCCATTGAGTCTGTATTCCTCAATCAAACTCTATCCTCATTTTTTAGTGTTATGAAAGATTTGTATGATAAAAATTTAAATTTTGTTAATGATACAATCGTTTATAACAAAACTATAATTGAAAACATAAGTTTTAGTGCTTAAAATTGTCGTCTTCTTTTTTTCCTTCAGCACATTTATGTAAATGAGGTCAAAACTATTCTTATAATTCGACAATCTACAATTGAAAAATACAAAATGTTTCGGACTTCAACTTCCAAATCAAAATAGATTTTTTGACAATCAACTTCCAAACCAAATTAAAATTATCAATTATCAATTTCACTATATTTCTGAGCTGACCTAATATTTTTTTTGAACATTGTCAACCTAATTCAAAAAACGATTGAAATTTTTTAAAAAAATTGTAAAACTTTACACAAACTTATGAAAAGCTACGAAAATGAGTAAATTAATTTGCGAAAATTAATATATTTATTGAATTAAAACAAACCTAGAATGATATTGAATGGAGTGCTAAAATAGGGAAGATTGAATTAAAAACAAGCTGCACTTTTTCATCCTTTTTTTTTTATCAGACACTTTTTCAACCTTCAACAATGTACAAACGGCATCAAGTTTTTTTCTTTTTTTTGGTAGTAACGGCACCATGTTTGAGTGTGTACATTGTTTAGGATTTGAGTGTGTGCACTATGTTTTGGGTGTGTATAAGATGTGTTTACAATTTTACAATTAGGGCATAATCGGAATAAAAAGTGTGCGGACTGAAAATAATTATGGCCTTGTTTGGTTTGTATCTGGAGATACAATTTTAGAGAAAAGATCTCAAAAATTTGTTTGGTTTAAAAATTTTGAAAAAAAAAAAAATCAAAATCACTTTTCTCTACCTATCAATCAATTATTTTTTCTCTCTCCCCTCTCTTTCTCCCACATTCTATGCATCAATCAATCATTTTTTTCTTTCATACACATCTATTCAACTATAAAATAATAATAATAATAATAATAATAATAATAATAATAATTAAAATTATTCCAAACTCCAAAACTCTAAAGTCATATTTGTTTACCAATGTAGAAGGAGGGATTGTGAAAAACCTAAGTGATTCATGATTAGATTAAGATTTAATTATTCCAATTCCCAATCAAATAAACTCACAATCTAAATCAGCAAGCACTTACGAGAGTGATTTAAATTGTTTTTTTTCAAAAAACAATAAATCGACATAAATGATTTTTACGTGAAAAAAACCACAATTGAAGCACTTTCAATTGTGATCAAAAAATCACGTAAAAATTGTTTGTGTTGATTTATTGTTTTTCGAAAACAACAATCTAAATCACTCTCGTAAGTGCTTGATGATTTAGATTGTGAGTTTATTTGATTGGGAATTGGAATAATTAAATCTTGATCTAGTCACGAATCACTTAGGTTTTTGAATTGGTATCAGAGCCTTACCCAGCTTAGGTACACCTCTCACAAGCTCTTTGTTAGCTATCTTAGTTAGGTCTTTGAAATTCATGTGACCTAATCTTTGATACCATAGATCAATGATACTTATGATGGTTGAGTGGAAAGTGAAATCATTAGTAGTAACAATCCCGTAGCAGTTATCAGATGTGCGAACCCCATGCATGATAGTATTTCCTTTTTATCCAAAATTTCACATTATTTTTTGAAAACAATACTTCATGGTGGGAATCATACATTTGACTGATGCTCAGCCGGTCAACAAGTAATGCATTTTCAAACTTGGGAAGACCAGCCACATTATAGAGCCCTTACCAATGACTCTAGAAGTGCCACCATCTCTAAAGATAACAATTCCACCTTCATATTTTCAAGGGAGGTGAAGTAAGATTTGTCACTTGACATGTGACGAGAGCACCCACTATCAAGATAGCACATGTGTGAGTCACGTGCTTTTAGAGCAGTGTGAACAACTAAACAAATCAAGTCATCTTTTCTCACCCATATCTTTTTGGTCTTAACAAAATCAGGACTGGCAATCTTGGTAAATGTCTTAGCGTTGTAAACACCCTCATGTATCTTGGTGTTCCGCCTAGACATGTAAGGTTGTCTCCTAACCCAAAAAGTATTAGAATTTATACCCTTTTGAGACACCTTACCAACCAATTCAAAGTAATATGGACGAATGTGGCCATACCTACTACAATGTTGACAAATAAAAATAGGTTTTATCTCCTTTTTGTTGATCTTACCCCCGTTAAGTAGATAAAGAAAGAGATCACCCTGGTGCACCTCCAACTTTCCCTTTGCTTGAGTCTTCAGGTCATGAGATGTAGAGGCATGTCCCTTATGAGCTATCGCATTACCATAGCCTAGCCCACTTTTGTCACAACCCATTTGTTAAGATCCAAGGATGTCTTCTAATGATTTGGAACCTTTGTTCTACATGGCAATTTGTAGACGTCCCCGAACGCCCCGAGAGGGTTAAGTCCCGTTCTGTTCATTTGGGCTCACTACAGTTCAAAGGACTCGAATGTCACGGTTCTTAATCTTGAACCAAAGAGTCCAAATCCGGCAAATTGTTTTTGAGAAAACAGATTTTTGAAAGAAGTGCCAAACATGGATTGCTTTGCCACACCTAAATATTTTTTATGGGGAAATTTAGGAAACCCTGACTCGGTGCCAAAGGCCACGTGTCCGTCATCACCAAAGTTGCCTCGGCTCGGAAACTTGGGTACGATTGGGAAGGTCACTTCGTGAGCACCCCCGCTCGCCCGGTCAAAGACCGGCCTCTACTAACCGTGATATCTAGTTTTGAAAACATTGTGTGTTCTTATTCCGGTTATTAGCCTAGATTACTACGTGATGCGCACAGCATACAAGTATAGACTGGATCGCCTGAATTGGAACAATACATTTCATGTTTATTTTTGAAAGATGGTTTGCTACCCGCGGGTAGGCTTAAAATGCAGATTTTGCTACCCTCGGGTGGGCTTAGAAAACATGGTTTTGCCACTATCTAGTAGGCTTAAAACAAACATTTGATGAATTGTCCCAATTCAAGTAACACCAACCTCCACCCACAGGCATTCAAGGAGTTATATCACATAAGCAGTTAGCCTCATGGTGAGCAGGCTATTCATGGCAACACTCACACGCATGCAAGGATGCTAAAGCATAAAAACTCACCGAGTACTCCAAGCCAAAACAGAAACTCATTAGAAATCCATGCATGATCCTAGATACACAGAATTGCCTAATGCAACACATGGAAAGATGCAAACTATAGCAGGCTCGGCTATTCTAAACATGGCATATGGGATGGTACATCTAACACGTATTCAATTTGGAATTGAAATACAAATGCAGTTTGTATGATGCGCCGAGCCCGGTGCGTGCAAAACAGATGAATGATGCAAACATGCTGTCATACTGTATGCTAATTGAAATATGCCCTAATCTAACCATCATAAGCGGATAAATAAAAGGGAAGAAAGACGTGGGGTTGGAAGACATACATCACACTCACCCACACTTATTATAATTATGCCCTCGCGCAGAGGGTCCAAAAGAATATACGGTCCCGAATGAAAGAATAGTACAGTTCAAATAATACAGTCCAAATAATGTACAAATTCCTAATTAATTTACAAATTAACTAAGAAAATATTAAAAATGGCATGCAAGCCAGGGACTGCCTTGATTCTGCTCCGGATGATGAATGATGCATGTTTGGGCTGCTTTTGCGCGGAAATCCACTGGAATGCCCCAATTAGCCTCTGTTTGCACATGTTCTTGAAATGCGTGCCAAGCTCCGAAAAGTTGCTGATTCTTCATTTTGCTGCAACAGAGAGCAGGAAAGGGGCATAGCAATGTATTTTCACAAATATATGCATGCCTCGATCCTCGTGCCACCAATCGCGCATATCGATGCATGATGGCCGAGAAGCCGAATTGCACAATTCAATATAGAATGAATGCATATGAACACTACAACAAGACCTAACTCCATCATGGATAATCCGG